>JAUMGZ010183783.1:0-13782 GCA_032359645.1 Pododesmus macrochisma
ACTTCTCGAGTGGTGTACAAGCAGAAAACTAGTCAAATGTATCAAAAACTACTTAAACTATATATCTATATTTAAATCTATTGTATCAAACACATTCTGTATTCTTACATTAGTGATAAATGTGTTGTCTTTTATAGACTGATTTCAGTCAGCAGTGAAATGAGAAAAAATGTGTTTTGTAATAATCAGTAAAACGAAAAAAGATACCTTATATAAAAGCCAGTCTTCAGTAGTTCTTTTAAGAAATATATTCTATAATACTCAGTCTTCGGTAAAATGTGAGGAAAAGTATTGTATAATACTCAGTCTTCAGTAAAATTTGAAAAAATGTATTCTATAATTCTCCGCTATCGGTTAAATGTGAGAAAAATGTATTCTATAATACCCAGTCTTCTTCGGTAAAATGTGAAGAAATGTATTTTATAATACCCAGTCTTCGGTAAAAAGTATAGAAATGTATTATATAATACTCCGCTATCGGTTAAATGTGAAAAAATGTATTCTATAATACCCAGTCTTCGTTAAAATGTGAAGAAATGTATTTTATAATACCCAGTCTTCGGTAAAATGTGAAGAAATGTATTCTATAATACTCCGCTATCGGTTAAATGTGAAAAAATGTATTCTATAATACCCAGTCTTCGGTAAAATGTGAAGAAATGTATTCTGTAATACTCCGCTATCGGTAAAATGTGAAAAAATGTATTCTTTAATACCCAGTCTTCGTTAAAATGTGAAGAAATGTATTTTATAATACCCAGTCTTCGGTCAAATGTGAAGAAATGTATTCTATAATACTCAGTCTTCGGTCAAATGTGAAGAAATGTATTGTATAATACTCAGTCCTCGGTAAAATGTGAAGAAATGTATTCTATAATACTCCGTCATCGGTAAAATGTGAAGAAATGTATTCTATAATACTCAGTCTTCGGTAAAATCTGAGGAAATGTATTCTATAATACTCCGTCATCGGTAAAATGTGAAGCTATGTATTTTATAATACCCAGTCTTCGGTAAAATGTAAAGAAATGTATTTTATAATACCCAGTCTTCGGTAAAATGTGAAGAAATGTATTCTATAATACTCAGTCATCGGTCAAATGTGAAGAAATGTATTCTTTAATACTCATTCTTCGGTAAAATATGAGGAAATATATTTTATAAGTGTCAGCAGTAAAACCTTGAGAGATGAATTTTATTAATGTAAGTTGGCAGTGAAATGTGAAGATATGTATTTGGCACCAAAAGAACAAACTCACAATTCAACGGAAATACTCTTTATGTATTCATATATGAAGATATATATATTATTATTTATATAACTTTTTTTATCAATTATAGCTGTGAATGCATGCTTGAAAACTTGTTAGATATTACTATGTAAAATTGTTCAGTGTTTGTGTGTGTGTGCATAGTGGGATTGTAAGATACTATCAGGAAAAAAATATATTTCAATTTTTATTGAAGTGCAATGATTTATTTTGAAATGCGTGAAATTGTCTACTATCACTGAATACAACAACAGTTTGTTTGTAGTTTGTTTGTTTGTTTGTTTGTTTATTTGAGTTTGGCGATCCTTTAACTCATGTATAGGTCATATCGAGACAGTGTCTGCTTGTGACAGTGCGCACTTATGGCGACTTTCTAGTGCTGTCTCACTGAAATATCACGCCGCAGACACATTGACATGATACTTCACTCGGTCACATTATCGTGACACCGAGCCAACCAGTCTTTCTCCTACCCAGTAATGCTGAGTGCTTAGTAGGGAGCAAGAAAATTGCCTTATTTTAACGTCTTAGGTTTTGACGCGACCGGGATTCGAACCCACACCTTGGATTCTAACACAAGTCTAACAGCACGAAGCGAACACAACACCAGAAAATTAGAATAGAAAATGTGATGGTTGGAGTGATGCTTGAATTATTACATGTGTAATATCCAATCAAAAATTTAGAGATAATATATCTTAGTGACGAACAGACATCAGTTTATCATAGGTCAGTAATTACAAATGCCTTGGTGACACACCAAAATAATATGTCAGATAACAAGTGATAGAGGACAAGGATAAACGAATGGTGGAATGTCATGGTGATAAAGGACAAGAAAGAGCTAAAATCTATATGATGGAATGTCAAGAATGATGCCGTAATCACAGGTAACAGAGGGAGGGGGACTCTTTGATCTCAGTGGGTAGTCTGCATATTGAGTAGGTTGATAACAGCACACGTGTGCGCAGAACAATTAAAACAGCGTATCTCTCTTCTCTCTCTCATAACCACCAAAAACACAAAATATGAGAGCCCCTCTCTCTCTCTCTCTCTCTCTCTCTCTCTTAACTCCCACCGCATCTCATATTGAAACATTTCATATTCACCTCTCTCTCTCTCTCTCTCTCTCTCTCTCTCTCTTTGACGCACACCACAATTAAACAAGAAAAACATTCATTTTCTCTATTCGATTAATCACACACACACACCGTCATTCCATAATGAAGTTTAGATTAAGAAATTCACACCTGTAAAGAATTAATTCATTCTTGAGATTACTGTTGGCTAATTATGTTCTTGAGTTGTCACATTTTTTTCAATTTGTAAGAAATCCGATTAAAATTTAAAGTTTGTGTAGTAGGTAGTTTGTATAGTTGAGTAGATCAGTAGAACCTGTTTTGAGCTGAAGAACAAACATCAAAGTTCTACGGACAATAAAGGTGTTTCGTGGACATTGAAGCTTTTGTGTTAACGTTTAGAAAAACAATATAGCAATACCTTGCAGGTGTGCTTCTGACAAAGCCCAGTTTAGTCATAAGTGTGTCATTAATTTACTCGGCGAAGTATGGAGCTCCACAAGAGAAATACAATACATGCTGTAGACAAAATATCTCCGGTCGTTAAGTGAGCGATAAATCTGCAACTTTGTACACAGAAAAAGCATAAAGAATTAATGCAGGAAATACATCAGGAGTCATGATATTAAATTATCTATTCATTTTGTTCAAAAATTTAAAGAAAATTAAAAAAAAAACCACACATACACAGACCCATCTCAACAAGATATCACAGGTAAATAAACAAAACAATGATGTGCCACTTAGAGTCGACATCATTTAGTTGAAGACGTGAGCTCAATTGTCAAATTAGTCAAATGGCATTCTTGATTTAGAACTGATCTTTGATTCCTGACGACAGTCATTTATCAAGATCTATTTTCAACAACGACAACGTGTGCGTTTTCCCCCCTTAAATTCTTATTGTCTGTTTATATATGGATTAACGTCGCGTTATCCAGTTTTTAGGTTATATTGTTAGCAAAGCAAAAACAGGAGAATAGCAGGAAAGATGGGTTGGGAAAAACGGGAGAAGGAATAATACATGAAGAATGTTTGACCCTTGCATTAGCTATATTACCTACTCTTCATGAGTTTTTGATGAAGATCATCGTGATGGTGAGGTTAAACTGCAGTTGTAGGCACCCTAAAGCGTCCCCTCAAACGATATGCTGACCTTGTTAACCCTACCCATCAGCTATTTGATATGGTTGTAACTATATTTGCAGAAATTGAACGTTCTGATACACTTTTGAAAGGGGACCATGCAAGAAACATTAACATCAAATGTCAAAGATATCTGAACAAAATACTTACCAATATCTCGATAAGGTCTAAAGCAATCCGAGGTCCTATCAGCCATATTGGTTGTAGTTCAGCATCGTCGTACGCAATTATGAAAGGAATCATACAAGGGACATCTACAACAAGTTTGATTAGTATCTGATCAATGGTTCTTGATAAGAAGTCGAAAAGGGCGTGAGCCAATCAGGGATGTGCCCTAGTGACCATATCTGATGGCATTTGGCAATGTCGGGCACAATTTTAAATGAGGTCATTGCAATAAACATTTAAATAATATTTTGTGAAAATCTGATACTAGTAAGTTATTCTTGATAAGATGTCAAAAAGGTCCCAGCTTACCAAAGTCCCTGACGACCATATCGTCTGGTCACCCCTTGAACAAACTTGTTTCTCGAGGCTTCAAACTTACTGTATAACCAAGTAATAAGCGCTAGACATTCTAGTTAATTAGAAGTGATATTTGGAATAATGTATGTATTTTTGATTCTCAATGTGTAATTTTGGAATCAAAGTGTATTTGTGTATGTTTTAAGTGTAACAAAGTTTTGACGAGAACGGACATGCAAGAATACGGGCTTCCGTATACACGCATAGTCTCAGAAAAATACAGGTAAAAATATACCCACCAGGTGCTGATTGGTGTTTATCTACATTCTAGTCCTGAGAAAAATATACTTTTTGAAACAAGAGTGCAAGACAATAGCAATGTTCATATAAATAATTGTACAGATATTGTCACGGTACTGTCGTGTCACATCGCGTGTGAAGCACCAATAACTTTACATATCTTGCGTGAAGTTAACAGAGCCATATAATACAGAGCACTCATATCTATATGAAACGAGGTAAATCGAGAAACCAGTTGTACAAACACAAAGAACTCGCTAATATATTTAAACTGTTTGTGATACTTTTGACATTTTTTCAATTTTTATTCGAGTATGTTCTGTAAACACTGTTGTGGTTATGTTGAAGACGTCGTAACCTTTTCACATTTTCGACTTCTCCTCCAAAGCCATCTGACCAATTTCATCCACACTTGGTAGGAAGTATCCTTAGGGGAAGAGGATTCAGATTTGTTCAAGTGAAGTTAATGGGCCCGGTCCCAGGGGGCGCCACTACGGGACCAAAAGGGGGATTATTTGACAAAATTTTAAAAAAAAATCATCTTCGAATAAACTAGAAGGCCTAGAGCTTAATGCTTTGTTGTGTAGTAACTTTTGGGCATGGAGAACATAGTTTGTTCAAGGCGTGAGCCTTGTTCAAAAACGCGTTACACGTTTTGGGGTCAAATGTCAACATTATGTACATAGCAAATATGTTAACTTTTCACATTTCGACTTGTCCAAATCTACTGGATCAGGTTCATCCAAACTTGGTAGAAGGCATCCATAGACAGGGAGGTTCCAAGTTGTTTAAATGATTTGGCTCAGTCCCCAGGGATGCTATCATTAGGAGGCCCAAACTCTTCTATTATTAACTAAAAGGCCTAGTGTTTAATGCTTTGGTATGTAGTAACTTAAGGGCACGGAGAACAAAGATTGTTCAAGGCTTAACCCGGGTGAAAAAAAGGTTACACGTTTTTGGTTATGTAACTTTTCACATTTTCTACTTCTTGTCCAAAACAAATGGACCAATTTCATCCAAATTTGGTAGAATTCATCCCCGGAGGAAGGGTTTTCAGATTTGTTAAAATGGTAGGGCTTAGTCCCCAGGGGCGCTACTTTTGGGAACAAATGTGGACACTTTGTCAAAGGTTTTCAAATCCCAAAAGTCAACTTATAGGCTTATTTCATCCAGATGGACGTCTTGGATTTTTTTTTCATATTGGGGGTTAAAAACCAACAGAACCACTAGCCCAGCGTCCCCTACGAAGGACTAGGTGGTTTTTGCCCATCACACATCTTCGAGATATAGGTGGTTCATCCAGAAAAAAAAGCTCCAACTTCGGTAAATAATTTTCTGTATCTTATATAGCACAACGTAAAGAGTCAAACATGCCGTCATATTGTGTAAATGACATTACTTTTTTCCAACCTCCCTCTTGCCTTCATAGTGTAACCGTTTGTGCTTACTGTGTTGAGTGTCATCTTTCCCCAACTGTGTCGTATAACCATACACAGCGATAATAGTTTGTATGATGTTGATGTTGTTTTATTTCTTTTCTTTTCTTTTCTTTTCTTTTCTTTTCTTTTCTTTTCTTTTCCTTTTATTCTTTTCTTTTCTTTTCTTTTGTTATATTTAAATTGCCTGAGTTTTGAGGAAAAGCCACCTTTACACATTATACAAACACAAAGCCGAGATAACTTCCTTAAAGGAGCATGTGTAGTAGCTAGTGCCCTTCTGAGTTAGGTAAAAAAAATGTCTAGTAACGACATGTAACTCAAGGCCATACCTCTAAGGAAGAAAGAAATACTAACTTTGTGAAGATTGTAGTTAATTGGATGTTCTTGGTTCTGAAATATTAATGCGGTTCAGTCGGGTTCCTTCTAGCAAAGCCACTTTGTTTAAAAGTGTTACTTGACATGCAATTTCTGTGGGTGTTTTTTGCACAAGTCTCAGCAACTCGAACTGTAAATCAGGTTCATTGCGGCCATTAGTGCAGTTGATTCCTCGTGTGGTCTGTAAATAATTGGACATTTCATACTGCATGTATAACAACAAGTTCACAATATTCAATATTCTAATGCTGTGATGTGTGCACTGTTCATACCAAAGGAACGACAGACTATTGGTATAAACGCACACTTTACACACGATGAAGCTTTAACACTTGTTTTGTTATATTGGGGTTTGTCGTCCGTTCAACTAATGTATATGTCATATCGAGACGTTGTTTACTTGTGACAGTGCGCACTAATGGTGACTTTATGGTGCTATCTCGCTGAAATATCAAAATACTTGCCATGGGTGTTATCAAAATAAGATGCCCGTTGCAGATTTTATTTAAACCACCTGTTGTTTAAACCTATATAAATTTATCTGACCAGCACAATGTCACGTAAATCAGTGTTTGGAGTATATTAGGACCATGACACCACTATAGAACACGTGTTCGCTGGCAATGATATACAATTAAGATTTTTTACACCTGGGCTCGCCGTAATGAATACACCTAAATGAATCTTTAGAATATGTCTCAGCGGTAAACAGTCGTCGTGTTGGTCGTTATTCCAGCTTGTCACCTTCAGACAATGCCACATACAACAGTTGGACAGGGATCCCACACAATTTGTATTTTTGATTACCTTACCAACTTGTACAGTCCAATACGTACCGCATACAGCTGTCGTTAAATGCTCGATCGTAATGACGCAAACATAAAATAGGATCTATTTACCAGTTGTCAGTTTAATCAAATAATATCACGGTGATTAGTCGCCTTAATACATTATCAATAAAAGTGCTCTGCAAATTGACCTTTCTGTTGACAAAGTGCTACAATTATTTTAGGTTCATTTAATATTTTTTTGGAAATCAAGTTCACATTCAAGTCTGTCCAAAGATTAAGGAATCCGAAAGAGAAATATGCATGTCAGAATGCGTTTTTGAAAAAGATTTATTAAAAAAAATCAAGTTAAACCTAAATATCCAGAGAAGTGCGTTTAATTCCTATTTTGACTGCGCGTGTATGTACCTCAATGTTTCTAGCATAACTGTGGTGCGTTATGAGCCCTTAATTTACACCGGGATCCCCATTTGACTTCCTGGCTTCAATGTATCTGGGTCTTGTCTTTCTTGAGCGTCCGTTGATTCGTAGCCTAGCCTGGAGTTATGGGTGAGATTCTCTCGCTCACAGATCTTTTTTCATTACTTTTATAAATGTTATATTTATTGGTGACCCGTTTCAGTTTAAATTTAAGTATTTTTTAGTGCTTAAACGTTAAAGAGGTAAAATTATAAATAAATGTGGTGGAGAGTTTTAACTCCAGACCTGTTCAGTGGTGTGGATATTTCATAACTGTTGACTCATTGAACTCGATACTGTTGGCTTCACGCGCTATACGTTCTTAAATCTTGAGAATATTGTAAAGTTTTGAATAACGAGTTTTTGCAATAAATTGTGAGACATATACGAACAACGGAAAATTGTTAAAAAGCAAACACAATTATCGATATCAAACGGACCAGGTTTAAATACATAAAAGTCTACCTTTTATGTGAATAACACGCAGAACTCGAGGAGATTGAAGCGCCTGGAATTGTAAGAAAGAAAACTTCAACAGTCAACACTGTCAAATGTACTTCATTTCAAGATCAATATTGGCTGAGCTATTTCTGTAGTTACAGAACAATAGACAAGGCCATGCCGGGTACTCACCGTGGGTAGGTAAACAACGTTAGAGTTATGAAGCGATTCATTGCCTGTGTTCTTTGTTCCAAGCTACCGTTGACACGTTTCCGTTCAGGGGAGAATCCTCTCAACGTTCTTTGAAAGCGTCGATCTTCAGAGAGGTTAATTTTGAATATTTACATAAATCTATTTGTTTTACTTTCCTTTTACTTGTATTTACACTTCATATTAGCCTTTAATTGACGACATGTTTGAGTTATAGAAGGACATTTCAGATTCATAATGATGTAAGGTATACTCAAGGCATCAATGCCTGCTCGATGCTTACCGTCTTCGGTCATATCCTCCAACAGTTCAAAATATACCACCTGTGTTTGTATATGGGACATAATTAAGCCCCGGACGCGTTACACATAAGACGTTTGCATTATGTAATCTCGTTGTCTGCTAAGCGCTCATTTCTGTGTAGGAAAAGGACTGGTTATCTCGGTGTCTTGATGATCATGTCAGTGTCTGCGGCGCGATATTTCAGCGAGACAGCACTATCATGTGGCAATCAGTTCCCACTGTTTCAAGTAGACACAGCCTCTATATGACATAAACGTGAGTTGAAAGGACACTAAACCCCACAAACAAACAAACAACATTCCATATACAAGCTATATTAGAAATGTCTTATATAGAATATATTATTAGATATGAGAGGTTCAATAATGGACGATCCAATGTCCACACAACGCAGCTATTTCAACTTAATTGTGTCAAGTGTAGACATTTTAACGCGGAAATCGACAAGCTTTAATACATCTCCTAATATATTACCTGTCGCAGGTGTCGCGTAAGCCGAGATATCACAGCAAGAAACCTTTAAAGGTTTAGGTTTCCATCGACTCTACTCCACGGAATTTGTAAGGTTACCATCCACTCTCTACTCTATGGAACTTATACCTTTTTGTTTGATTAGATGTAGCAGAGAGATCGCACAGCGTTTACTTAGCACTAACCACTGTTGGTAACCAGTTCTGGACGACAATATTGAAGCTCCTCTTGTCAAATTAAACTCAATGAGCTCTGTGCAAACACGACGGTCCAATCTCGTTAGTACTTGTAAATTAAATTGGGTCCCGTTTCACTCAAGCGCGGCTTGAAATCCTTCTCATAAAGCCAAACATTTCTATATTAAACCGAGAGGTTATTGTCAAGATTGTGTGTTCGTTATCAAACATTATAACCTTTACTTGTGTTTGAAAAATTGATATTGAGATATAAAAAATCAAGCATAAATGCGATTACATGAAGTATAATCTAGTCCGAATATATTGACCAACCATACATCTGTGACATAAAAATGATACTAGTAGTCGAGTCTTTGTGTTAGTTACAAAATAAAAACCCACAACAACAAGACGCTGATCCAAAATTGGTCCGTGAGTCAATGGACAAGCAAACTAAAGTAAACCAGATAATGCGACCATACTATATCAACAAAATATATCTAACGAAAAGGAGAGTAGTTAATACGAAAAAAAATCAAAAGACACAAATCTAAGGATATGAGCAAATTAAGGGAAAACGGTGGACACATACAGGAAAAAAGGAAAGGAACATCACAGGACCTTTTGTTCGAGTTGATGTCTATCTCTGACACTCTTCTGTCGTTCACACCCGTTTGTTGTTCACTGTCAACAATTTATACCTTTGTCAACATGACACCGGACAAATAACCCAATAACATAAACAGTTGTATGGCACCAGACAAATAACCCAATATCATAAACAGTTGTATGACACCAGACAAATAATCCAATATCATAAACAGTTGTATGACACCAGACAAATAACCCAATATCATAAACAGTTGTATGACACCACACAAATAACCCAATATCATTAACAGTTACAAGACACCAGACAAATAGCCCAATATCATAAACAGTTGTATGACACCAGACAAATAACCCAATATCATAAACAGTTGTATGACACCAGAAAAATAACCCTATATCATAAACAGTTACAACCTCAGAACTAGTATTTCATACTGAGTTATCTCAGTCATCCCTGGAATTCGACAGTAGGCAGGGCTATTCATTGTTTTGGAAGAGTCTAAAGGTGGATTTAGGGGTTAGTGGATTAACAGGCTATTATTAACTACAAATGTAATTTCACATCAATCAGAGCAAGAAATAAGTGTCGTTTGACCCAAACATTCAATATGCATGCTTAAGTTTACGACCGAAAAAAAGCCAGTTGTGTTTCCTTTAACAAATTGATCATCACGTTCTTTAAGTACACATTTCATAAGGAAATATATAAAGACCAATTTTCTATTTCTTTAGCAAAATTGATATTCTTTTTCTATAACTAACAAATTTCAGGGCTAATATCAGACATGCACGAAAACTTGTTAATAATTAATCAAGTTTTTGTAAACCAGTTCCACTCGAAGTTAAGACGAACACTGATGATTTCGAGTATCAACGTGCCCATTAAAATTGTGTAGCACGGTTGAGTTGTAGACACATTCGAGGTGTTACAAACATAATCAAAATTCATATTTTATAACCCCTTAAAAATTCAGAAAAGAACATTTAAATCATACATTCATCTGTCTGAGTTAGTAAGAAGACTTGAGAAAGCGATTATTTCTCCAGTCTACGCTTGACTCACCAATGTAACAAAGGCCAATTTCTACCAGAGCTAAGCAACAAAAGAGCTGTGTTGCATCTTACATCACGATAGTGCGACAATTGCATATAAAACAGTATCAGAGCATTAATCTATGCAGGTACATAAACACGAGCAAGATTGGAATCTGTCTTGTCACTTCCAACAGGCACGTTATAAAGATGGCTGTTGGTTGGAAGACGATTCAAACGTAAATTCACTACTTCGTTATATGTAGAGACAGGAACGTCCACAATAATGTATACCTCTATCCATCTTGTGATGAGGAGAGACAGTAACGTCCACAATAATGTATACCTCTATCCATCTTATGATGAGAAGAGACAGGAACGTCCACAATAATGTATACCTCTATCTAACTTATGATGAGAAGAGACAGTAACGTCCACAATAATGTATACCTCTATCAATCTTGTGATGAGGAGAGACAGGAACGTCCACAATATTGTATACCTCTATACATCTTGTGATGAGGAGAGATAGGAACGTCCACAATAATGTATACCTCTATACATCTTGTCACGAGGAGAGACAGGAACGTCAACAATAATGTATACCTCTATCTATCTTGTAATGAAGAGAGACAGGAACGTCTACAATAATTTATACCTCTATACATCTTGTCATGAGTGATACAGGAACGTCCTCAATAATGTATACCTCTTTACATCTTGTGATGAGGAGAGACAGGAACGTCCACAATAATGTATACCTCTATACATCTTGTGATGAGGAGAGACAGGAACGTCAACAATAATGTATACCTCTATCCATCTTGTCATGAGGAGAGACAGGAACGTCCACAATAATGTATACCTCTATACATCTTGTCATGAGGAGAGACAGGAACGTGTTACCAAACTATTGTGGTTTCATGATCACTCTCCAACAGTTGTGTCTACTGTCAGTAGCTTCAGCCATGATCTCCCAATATGTCGGTTGTTTTACTACTCTGTGTGTAAGTTGAACCAGACAAACGCATGTCTTCTGTGTACCACAGATATGTTATGAATTTATATTCAAATGAAAAATTCCCCTGTGCAGAACACCTTATTGCGATAGGGTGTTGAGTGCCTAAATGACAAGGAAAGATATGCTGGTCGGATCTAATGGATCTTGTTGGGTCACGATTAAAGGTAGAGAACAGACAAAGAGCCGAGGTAGTGTTTAGTTAGCGATCCAGTATACACTGACTTTAATCTCCTCATACCATAAAGATTCGCATGTAAAACATCATAAGGTACATACAAAGAGGAGAACACAAAGAGTAGGTGGTAGCGTCGTTGTGTGGACTCGTCCTTCTTTCTGTACTGTCCCTACAGCTTTGCTTTATCGTGCAATTAATGTCATATCGTTTTTTAATCTTTTACGCGATATCATTTGAAGACGTTTTCCCGTATAATAAAACCAAAAACAAAAAACAAAAAATCAAATGAAAACATGAGAAAGGTTGGGAAGCATAAATCTAGTTGTAGAAATAAAAAAATATACTATTTATAATGAGAAAAAGTGAAAATTTCAATAGTGACGAAAATGTTACATGCAATGTATCAAATTAGATTCGTTCGTCTTTACTTATACACCGTAAATCGTGGTTCTTACAATGATTTATGCAATGACCGCTTTAATCACTTCCGGGTGCGAAGAACCACAGAATTGCAGTACTTCTCGAGAAACCGGATTTAAGATCATTCCTAGCTGTTGGTTGATAGATATACCTACGCTTTACTATGTTGAGATTTCGAGCTTGTTCAAATCATGTCATGTGCCTTTTCCCTATCATGATGCTCTGTCCCATGGTTTGTTGAGGACTTTTTTTATCAATCCTGCCATAGAATATGGGCTTGACCATTATAGTGTATCCTGTCGGTACGTCCCAAACTCGTCTTACCTCATTTTCTTAGAAACTAAATTACCTTTCCTTTCCAAATTTGGTACACATCCTTTAATTGGGGATATACAGATCGAAAGCTCGAAACTATTCAAAATGTCTGTATTCTGCTTGGTATATGCGTCGAAAACTCGAACTCGTTTTCTTCCAGTTACTTCGTAACAAAAATACCTATGGCAACATAATTGGTACAATTGCAGCTTTATATCAATAAAAGTCAATTCAAGTTTGAGCTTTCTAGAAAAACCAAGGTAGCCGCCATTAGACCACTCTTTGGGAACAAATTGGCCGACCGGAATGGAGCAGGGGAAAAATTGACAACAATGTACTTCGAATATTTAACGTGTGTACTGCGTCTTGATTTGTTTGTTTGTTCCGAAACTTGTTTTCCCTTAAAAACTTTGAAACGAAATGTTGGGGGTACACGTCGACAAATTGAATTGATATTATACTGATCAAGTTTAGAATGTTGAATCCACTTGTCTTCATTTGTAACGCATTTTTTAAGTGGGTTCTGCATTTTTATTAATCGAATTACTTTTATACAAAATGGAAACAAATAAGGTTAATAAACTGAGCTTTCTACGTGATTAATCAATGTGTCAGCTAGGTTCTGATTAGTTCATTATTTTGTTTTCTCGATCGATTTGACAAATTGAGACCGAAATTGGTACATAGTTTTAAACTGATAATAATAAAAAAAAACCAGTTCAAGTTCGCAAAAAAAGTCTGTTGCATGGATATCTGATGTGGCTTTTCGGTTCAGGTGTGTCCATTTGTTCTGCAAAATTGGGCCAACTGTGGCTTTCTTGAAATGTTCTTGTACGAAATCTATTTCCTTAATCGCTCATCCATTTCTAAGGAGCATAGAGGATTGGAAATACCTTTTTGGATATACACATGATATAGAGCCGTTCCTGAATATGTATTTTGTTCGTCAAATGTTTCCAAGATAGCCGCCATTGTTACCGTTTTGAAAATCTTGTAATATTTATATCTTAAGATTCAAGAAAGAAATTAACGTGGAGTTTTCAAAAAATTGGTGAGTATATCTGACCTGTGGTACATACTTCATATTTTCTTTAATACTACAACCAAAATGGCTGACCATGCGGTCATTTTAAAACATTTCTTTTTGTTTATTCCCTTTAACAGTCAGTGCTACAAGCACAGGACTTGAACGATCACACTTACGAACTTAAATCTTTGAAACGAAAAATTATTTAATATATGTCAACGGTGGCAATCTTGACTTTTTATGTGTACAGTATACCT
>JAUMGZ010183805.1:0-13779 GCA_032359645.1 Pododesmus macrochisma
CCCTTTAACTCATATATAGGTCATATCAAGACGGTGTCTGTTTGTTACAGTGCGCACTTATGGCGACTTTATAGTGCTGTCTCACTGAAATATCACGCTGCAGACACATTGACATGATACATGTACTTCACTCGGTCATATTATCCTAAAACCAAGCCAACCAGTCGTCCTCCTACCCAGTAGTGCTGAGCATCTAACAGGGAGCGAAAATATTGCCTAATTTTAACGTCTTAGATTTTACTGCGACCGGGATTCGAAACCACTACCTGGGATTCTAGCACCAATCTACAAGTACGAAGCGAACGTGTAAGAAGAGTACATCTCAGTTTTATTATAATGTTAACTTATTTATCTTCTATGATCTACAATTGTAACGTCATTCTGCAGTAAAACGAACACTGACAGATTGGATTGTATCTTACTAACAATCGTTTTGTTTTTTGCTCATCAACGAAACGAGGCTTTGCCGAGTAAATTTTTAAAATCTGATAATTGACTAAAGAGAGTGAGATTAAACCAGATCACTAATCAGCGTTAAATATCGCTGTTGTGATACGGCATTGTGCCATCACGAACAACGTCTGCCCACAAATACGAAACAGATATTCATATACCAAAAACAATCAAAGCACTAGAAATCACTAATTATATTTTGCGTTTGAAGTCGATTACATGTAGGATTTAGATGAAAGGAACGCAAATCCTTCTAAAATTTGAACATTTGTGGTACGTTAAAAAAAAGTGCGCATGCAGGCCAAGAGCGATAACCGAATACAATAAAAGGTCTACATGATTTCGCGGTATATTTCCTAAAATAACGGCTTAAATTGATTTCAAGAGAAACGGCGCTTTTTTACGTGGCGGCCCCAATATGTTTGGTGATGTTTTCTGGTGAACAATGCAATACGTATTCCTAAAACTTATTTCTTGATTGTCTCAGTTTAAATTGTGTATTCAAATATTGTTAAACTATCTTAATATGTAACTAATTCTGTAAATAGTCAGATTACCCTACCCCTGTACCCTTTACAACAGAAACATTATTTTACAATGAAAATTTTACCAAGAAAGCAAATTATTTTCAAACATTATCACTTCGTAAACTAATTGTTTGAGAAAAAAATCGTTTAAATCGGTGAAGATAAACATTGTACATGTCCGAAACGAGCTACAGTAGTTTTATCGATGAAAGAAGAGAACACAATCTACTCACACCTGTTCATAAACACTAACAAAAGAATACACCTTATACTATTTATTTATTACGATGGCCGAGAGCAGCCATGCCATTTATTTTTAAGTAAGAGTGTTTTGCCATGTACATTTTTCTAAAATGTGTACATGACACGACACTCTCGTAGCTATAAGAGTGTTCTGCCATGTACATTTTTCTAAGAATTGTACATGACACGACACTCTCGTAGCTATGAGTGTTTTGCCATGTACATTTTTCTATTAAAAAAATGTACATGCCACGTTGCTGTAAGTCGTATTTTGCAATATTGGGTTCATTACATTTTATTTTATTTTTAGCTAAGTTACCGCAGCAAACTATATATACTTTAATTGAATTATCTTTGGGCACGAGTAAAGCAATATTAATATGTAGATAATGAATAAAGGTAGTGCTCAATGTTTGCCCGTTTCTGTAATACCGGTATTGGTAATAATGAGTGGTTTGTTTATTGGGGTTTGGCGTCCATTTATCTCATGATGTATAAGTCATATCGAGAAGGTATATTATGAAGGGACACAAGTTTATAAAGTCTTTGAATTCTCACGTGAAGCGCCAACAAAAGCTGTTTTTCTTCTCTTATAAATATATGGGAACACTTGATACAATTTGATAAGAACAAATTGCTCACATTTGTATGATGTAAAAACACAGTCTTATGAGCAAAACTACAAATCATCGTTCACCAATCACGACCTTTACGTAAGTTTAAAGCGATTGCAATTTGAGAAATGTACATTTGCGTCATATTTATGCTGCATTTACTACATCACAATAATTTGATTGGTTAGAAATCAATAAAAATTTAATGAACACAATATTGCAAAATAAGACTTACAGCAACGTGTCATGTACATTTTTTAAATAGGAAAATGTATATGACAAAACACACATAGCTACGAGGGTGTAGTGTCATGTACACATTTTAGAAAAATGTACATGGCAGAACACTCTCATAGCTACGAGAGTGTTTTGTCATGTACAATTCTTAGAAAAATGTCCATGGCAAAACACTCTTACTTAAAAATAAATGGCATGGTTGCTCTTGGCCATCGTAATTTATACAAAATGTCAAATAATCTTTTTCAAAAATTAGACATTAAAACGCACGATAACATTTTTAAAATGATGTGATAAGCTTTCTTCATATAACATTTTTAAACACAATTTCGAAAATTGTCAAAGGTTGAAAACTCATATGTCTTTTGAATACATGCAGGTACTACAATTGCAACAGTTCCCTGATAACGAATTCTACGCCATGGTTTACAAGTTGAAGTGTACCTCCGCATATCATTATTTACACTGACAGGAATTCCCAGGTGGTGTGTTTTGTAAATGAAATTTACATCAATAATACACCGCAGAAAACGTTTGCCTGACCCTAATTTGGTTTATGTAAATGTAATCTGCATCAATAACAGACCACATAAAACGTGTGGGTGACCAAGATTTAGTAATTCTATTTCATACTTAATATCAGTTCACCTTTTAAGCAAGCACGTACGCATGCATGCACGCACGCACACGCACAACACATCCATACGTGAGCAAACACGCGCGATGTTCGCCCGTGCTCTTACAAAGTTATGAAGTGTATGAAAACATATTAAATAAATGGAGTAAAATGTTTCCTTAACTGCTTTATCAACACAGAAAGGTGCATTTTTCCTGATTTTCCGCTTATATTTGGCCAACGGTAATGTATTACATGAAGCGCACAACACTAAGCGCATGTGATCAGCTGTTTAAAGGGTTGTATGTATCTTGACCGACCAATCAGTGCATACTAA
Organism: Pododesmus macrochisma; assembly: GCA_032359645.1. Lineage (NCBI taxonomy): Eukaryota > Metazoa > Mollusca > Bivalvia > Pectinida > Anomiidae > Pododesmus > Pododesmus macrochisma. The sequence goes on from JAUMGZ010183805.1 coordinate 3,028, forward strand.
AGTCACTTTTATAGTTACAGCAAGACACGTTTATTTACTCTAAAGGATACAAAATGTAAATAAAAGGCATCGGAAAAAGATAAAAAATAAAAGCATTGCCATAAAGAGATATGTTGTTGTATGCTAATGATAGACCGGCACTCGCTCGATTGTCGTAAAAATGGCAAGGCATCGCATAACAAAGTTTATGAATGTAGAAATCGATTGTTTAGAGGAAGGAACTCTTATTCTGATGGACTGAAAAGTGAAGGGATACTAATAAAGACTAATTAGACACATGCAACGAATCGTTCATCCCTGTCCCATCAAAATGAAACGGAAGTGATAGATATAAAAACAACCGTTGTAAATCCCCGAAGTCTGCGCATGCGCAATTGCGATTGTGGTTCATTGTTGCCTATGAGACACACGTACATGTAAATACTAAAGACAATGCTGAAAAAATTAGTGAGTCAAATACAGTTTATCTGCAAAGGAAATCACGCTTAAATAGAAAAAAGACTTTATTCTCCTATTGAAGAATGTGAAATAATAAATTTAGGCAAGTATCTGTAAATTCCCAAACTTATTATAAAGTTATAAGTACACTCGAATGATTTATGTGGAATATATTCAAATTGTGAAACTCTCAGATTCAGTGAATTCGTAGAAGATATTCTTGATTTGAATAAAAATACTTTTTTTTCCAAATGAGACGGAACATTTTGTTTTTTGGTGGCAAAATCTGACAAAGGTAATCAAGGGGTTTAACACGACATTTTGTAATGGAAAATGTTCATAACCGAGCTCGCCCAAGATATTTTTAAAAGTAAATATACCAAAATATCACCGAAAGTGATCATAAATTGGGGAAAATGTAGTACAATTTGCTGAAGGTACAGAAATAACAAGACCATACAGTAATAAAGGGAAATAACTCAAACGAATTTCGACGGCAAATGCCCTCTTTCAAACTTACCAAAATGCTCCTTTCGAACTCACCCAATATATTACTGAAGTGTAGATAGGAGCCAAGAGCAGACGAACGCACTAACGGAACCACAAACGGGCAGCATTACCATGTGACCAACAGACATAGAAACAAATGCCGGAAGCTACAACTACGACGTTTATTAATATAAAACTATGAAACTAGAAAACTAAAAGTATGACGTAGGGAATTCGTCAGAAATCAGAAACAATATTGCCCTTTATCTTTGCTGATAAGTTGTGGTCGTCATAAAACTTCTCAAACTCAGACCATAGCTTAGGATATATAAATCCCTTCTTAAAAAACTGTTATGTCAAATGCAACGCAATGTCTTCGTGAAGGGAAAGATCAATATCATGTTAGCCGTGACACATAAACGCCATAAACAGGTGAGATGGGTATGTTGTTGCTTAAAAAATAATAAGTTAACTATGCGACAACTGAAGTCTTCACGCGCGGCATTAAGTTCTTTTAAAAAGGTACCATTCCTTCCGATATCTAGAACAAAGTCAATGTATGAGGCAGAAGAGCCGGTGTTATTTCTTGGAACAGATTATGTCCACTTAGTAACTGAAAAGTTAAGTATTCGGTGAAAATAAATAATCTATGTACTGAAAAGTACCGTTTCGCTTGGAATTGAGTAGCCTTCGGATAAACTCTGCCTCAAACGTCTAACGAAAATATGTCCGCTTGTACAGGAACAAAAGTGTACCCATAGGAATTTAAAAAGTCCACTGGAAAACCTTACCACCGAATTCAACAAATATGTTGTCGACGAGAAAGTTCAGCATCCTAATACCATTGCTTTTAGTGCAATTTTGTTAAGCATCCAAACCTTATGCAATAGCATCTTTAACTCTAGATATTCATTCCTGCAATATTTACTCATACAGGCAAATACATAGCACGTGGGATCTTTGAATCTAGATGTTCACTTGATCTTCATCGTATTGCATATTTTGTTGCTTTGAAACATTATTGTACACACGAAAGAATTCACAACTTGTACACTTTAATTTTACATATGTTAAATGCTAAATGCAACGAAGACAAGATTTGTTGTGACAACCGCATCATTCCGTCCAGGACTTTTTATGTTAAGACAAACTCACACCATAAAACACAAACTGTTACACACCAAGAACCATGTCCATTAAACACAAACGTCAATCATAATAGAGATGAAAACACACTGCATGTTGATCCTTAACTCACAGTCAAATCAGTGAGAGACACAAAAGTAAAGAAACGCAGATTTTATAATTGACAAAAGACTTGACAAAAACAGACCTACTGAAAAGCTTGGTACTGTTACAAGCCTTAAGAAGAGCAAGACTACAAACACGTCATATCCTACTTGTAATGTTAAATATTCAATCGGACCACACTCGGCAATTTCTTCAAGCATGCGACGGAAAAGGGCGAAGAGATCAGATTGGTTTAATACTATGTTTGAGCATTGACTCTCTGAACAAACACTCTAAATAACGATTATCCACGAAAAAGCACAGTTTGAATACTGATTATGTGAGCATGAACAATTTAAAGTCAAAATATAGATACTATACATGATATCATACATTTTATTTTACACTTCACTTCTTAAGACTCGCAATTTATATCTTACTATGACTACGAGTAACTTCACCTCGGAGAATTAAATATGAATTGGATGAAACATATTCACAAAAGATACCCGATTTATTCCGAAAGAAATGAGGTAAATCGTTCACTCCGTAACTGGTACATATTGACAGTAGACGCTCGGGTTATTCCGAAAGAAAGGAGGGAAATCGTTCCCTCCGTAACTTGTACATATTGACAGTAGACGCCCGAGTTATTCCGAAAGAAAGGAAGTCGTTCACTCGGTAACTGATACCTACAATGTATACACTGTATTAACATCAAGATGACCTTTTGTTTGCATGCTGATTTAGGACGAGAAAAAACAAACGTCACAGGCCAACATTGTTTGAAGATGAAATTGTTAAGTGTTTGAGACTGAACAACATTGGAAGAAGAACATTGTTACAATGGATAAATGGGTACACTTCTTTGGTAGAATAAACAGCTGTTCAATTACACGGGAAGCCATTAATGAAATAATCAACTGAATAAACACACGAAGGACCTTGATTTGACAATGACGACCACTTAGTGTTCAGTGCGATATCAAACGGAAGTACGTCAAGGACACAGAAAGAGACAAACGTATCAGATTGCATACCGGGAATATCAAATTAACACATTAAGTGTAATTGTCAAACCAATTATGGATTTGCAACTCCGGAAATCGTCAACTCGAAAACGCGCGGCAATGTTTTCCTCATAACCAAGTTTTTGTAAATTAGAAAATTTGCCCACCACTATGCAATTTCGTCATAAATTAGAAAACAGGTCGTGTTAGAGTAAAATTATCGTTGTTAATATATGGTTTACATATAGTTTGAATATGAAACCTGTCATTGACATTGACAATGAGTAAAAAGACAAGTCTATTAACCATAATTAAGCAACACTCTCTGTACGGTGAATATGTTAACAATAGCTTGACTGGTTCTCTCCCTTTGTTAAATCTTTCCACCAGGGCTTCGCTCCGCAATACAAAGCTTTACCAACAATACATATTTCTTTGACGGAGTAGAGGACAAACTAAATGCGTTGCGCGCATGGTGTCCGGAAATTCTAAAGGTTGATGCATTTTCTTTTAAACGAATCTTCCTGGTGTGCTTTACATTACTCCAACTGGTTACGTACGGTCAATGTTTGCGCGATCGTGATTTGTTGTAGTTTTGTTATACCTTTTACAGTTAGAATTATACCAAAAGATCGACACTTTTTATTGAACCGATGAACTCAAATTGCAATTCTAACGACCAAGTCTATTACGTGACTAACACATCAGACGATATTTACAAACGATCTTAACCATACTGTTTATAAATGACTGTAAGGCCAGACTAAATAAAGAAACCTTATTCGTCGCAATCATCGCTTGTTCTCCCTAACTTCAGGGATTTTCTCGATTGTTCGTTTAAATTGTTGTCGAGCTTAATTAATGCCTTAACCAATATATTCATCACATTTTGTGTTAAGATCCAAATGTTTTAATTACAGTTACTAGAACAAAAAGAGAACTTGCAAATTATCTTGTTGTGTTTATTGCTGTTAGGTTCATAATTTGCAAAAAAGAGAAAATTCACTTTTAAATCTTATTTATGATGTTTATAAAAACAATTAAAGTCTGCTTGTTTTGCCTTAAAGAATAGTCTACTCTACTCAAATTCGACGAATAAAACACAAAGTTGTTGTATTAAATTAAGAACTTACCGTATACGCACAACTTTGGTCTACTCTGGTCCGATTTCGGTCGTCTGCTGAATAATGGCGTGAATTGTCAAACTTAAAATCAGTGGCATGATTCGGCACAACCAGCAGTACAATCTGCAAATAAAGAGGTAAGAAAATGCAAAATTATAAATAAAATAATATGCCTTTATCAAATTTTCTAATTTAGATCTAATAGTAATACTATTGCTTTTTGCGCCATAATTTTAATATTGTCAGTGATGGTTGATTCCAGTCTATATTGCTTTGTCGTACCGGGGTTTCGTATCGTCGAAATTGAAATGTGTAGGCGACACCACGACATCCCTGTTTTGCCATGTTGCCATGTTGTGTTGTCTTATTACTTGCACTGTTATATCTTGCTGCAGTCCGTTCGTGATTTTGCTTTGTCCGAATGTGTATTAGTTGCATTTTGCCGTATCAGCTGTCGAAAGTCGCCTTGTACTATTTGAAGCCCACCAAGCAAAAATGACTGCAATCAACCATTAAATACTATCGGAGAAACGGACCTGCTTTCGAAAACAGCAAATCAGCTTATTCACTCGCAATCTGCCATCGTAAAAACAGTTTATTCGACTTATCACTTTAGAAGAATACGAAAATCTGTTCAGATAATCTTCCTTGCGAGCTTTTCCCCCATAACTCCCAATATCTTTTGTTAATAGAAAATGTTTCAAATTTCGATAAACACTTTATTTGATAAATGTTTGCATAAATCTTCAGATAATGCATTTATTGAATGCAATATTTGTGTAATTAATCTCGAATGAATTAACAAAGTGTTGTTACTGGGTTGATGACGGCCCTCAATTGTTACCTAAGTAGCGTTCTCTATCGCCAACACAATACGTATTGAACTATGAAGACATGGGGTACTTTACCCTAACAGAATAACGATTCAGTTATCAGATGCAATCGACCTAGATAATTAATTAAATAACTCGTACATATTTCTAATGAACTCTTGTTGTCGCGTTTAACGTTTTTTTTGCTAATATTTCTTATCGATTCCTCGATATCTCTTTTGTAATATTAGCTATCGATTGTCAATGCCAATGTGGCGGCATATATCCCAGCACAAGTAGAGTCTTATCTCAAAATCTCGTGAAAATATTAGTTTTTTATCAGGACAGAATTGTTAATATTGCCTTGACACTCCACACGTGACATCGTTCACCAGGCTACGTAATCAATCTTATCTCTCTCGGGTAGGGGACCGTTTAACGACCATAAAGCAACCAGTTCTAAAGATGTGAATGCTTTTGATGCGGAGCATTCAATAAAAATTCAATATAAAATATTTGCTTGAAACGTGATACGTTAGCAAAGAATTTCTAGTTTTCTCAATTATTTGACAAAACGCGTATTCTTCACGATTCATGAGTAAATCTGACCAATAGTAGACAAAGGTCAGGCATGACCAACAATAGGCAATGATGAGGCTTGGTCAACAGTTGACAATATGCAAACTTGACCAACATGTGACCAATGACCAATAAATGTGCAAATCGGCGTACGTGCTATAAACACTGTTGCTAAATCTGTACTATTGAATTGATCATTGATAAAGTCCCTTATAGTCTTGTCATAATACACACACACACACACACACACACACACACACACACACACACACACACACACTATGATATACATTGCGCTCATTGGAACTATTGTTTTACTGCACAAGTTACTTGATTACATTACAATGTATGTATGGAACGATTTGCATGTGTCACGATTTTTATTGTTAAACTTTTTCATCTATTATATATTCAGGTTATATTCAACAAATCGTTGTAAATAAGGCTCAACTACTTGAAGTAATAGATTATCGAGGTTTATACAACTCTTATTCAATAAATAGCGTATTTAATCTTTCTCTTAATACGCTAAATTGAGTACATTTCTTGGCCGTAGGAGGGATGGGGTGTTGTCCGAGAAAATTTGCAATTCTTTTTTTCCTGGGAAAAAAATTCCCTAGCAAATCGTCAATATATGTGTGCGGTAGAAAAAACAATGTTTTACCCTCAACCGGTTCCCCCAAAGCTACGGCCCTGCATTTACAGGTGTGTATTACCTTTTATAATTATACATTCAGGTAGTTTCGTTCAAAACATTTAATTGGTAAATAAACGTAACTTATACTCCCAGTTATGTTGGGGTTTCTCTGCTTTCCGTAACAAGAAATCAGAAAGATTGACCTTTGTTTAATTACCAGCGAGACGATTCGAACCTAAGACCACAAGTTGATCAAGGAGAGCGTCACAGGTCCGATATATAGGATAAGCACAGTGTTATAACTTTCAAGTACATCAAATGTAGCTTTCAAATAAAACAGACCTTAGATCATAAGTTGATCTAGGAGAGCGTCACAGGTCCGATGTATAGTGTTATAATTTCAAATACATCAAATGTAGTTTCAAATAAAGCTAAGTTAAGAGGCACAATACAGTCATTATTGGTTTGTATAAAGACTTGTCAACATGTTCTCAAGTTATCACTTAAATATAGAGACCTTCCGAATAACCTTTCAAGACTGATGTACGTCATGGCACTTGTGAAATCCAGTTACGTTTGGAACAATATATATCGGCAGAATACATCACTAAAATCAATCTTAAAACTGTTACCCATAATGCAAGAATGTAAATTTAAAAGCAATTTCGAATTTGAGGGTTTTATGGAACATTTGAATAAGGGTGAGACTGACGTGTTATGTAATCTATATACTTCGATCAAATAAAACGCGGGAGATTAAATTAAAACCGTGCACGCTGATGTCACCTCGTTTCAACTTTGGAGGCCTTTTATGGTCACATAATCGAAAAGATGTGCACATTTAAACAAGTAAATCACACGATTGACTCCAACATGTATAGTTTATTGCTTTCTCACAGAACTCGAAAAAATCTTTCAATGAAAGTGATTATATTGTTGACATTTTCATTGCTTCAATAGATTTTTTGAAGACAGTTAGATACTATTCGCGTGTAAATAAAACATGGAAAATAACGTTAAATGTTACTCAGAGCCGCGATATATTGAAAACGCGATTCTTATGCTTCTTTAATTTAGGCGAGATATGTTAAAATACAAAAATGTTTGTTTATTTTTATTTTAATCAACGTGTAGATAATGTAAAATACTGATTTTAAATTTAACTTCAAAACACAACAAACGGATAAATGTAAGAGCATTTAGGCAATAGTCACAATCCAATACAACCGACAAACGTTTAATCTGTAATGTAACAGTTCAACATCTAACCACCATTGAAGTGATAGTTCAATGGCGGGTATACTTGGTTAAAAAATACAACGATATCATATCTTTCACGGTATCCGCGGCTTGATATCCCAGTGCTACTATGATAGTTACTCTGGGTTCGCAATGTTACAAGTCCACAGCGTTTCGTTATAACTACTAGGTGTTGAAGAGATATCAAACCAAACTTAAACAAATACACAGATCGAATGAGCTAAAACTTAAGTAAAAAAAAAATTCTCAATAACGTCACTGCATAACTGCAAGTAAATCACAGACACTACAAGGTGTTAAACTTATCACTGTACCACGTAGGAAGCTACTTAAAAAACATTGTACAACACATCAGTTAAATCTACAACATAGGAAAAATATCAAAAGTAAAGAAAAGCCTGGATGCAAAGTGAATGGAACAGTTATCGCAAAATATCAGCTCGTAAATTGTTCATGAACATTAAACAGAATTATAGTGCGCGTTTTATAATAAGCTCCAACAAGGGTATAAATTTCAATTTTAAAATCTGTGGTTTAAAATAATTGTGAATGAGGGTGATTTTGGATTACGTAAAGATTGTATCATAAAAATATTATTATCGCTTCACAAAGATGTCGGAAACACTTACAGACCACCGTGATTTAAGGACAAAGATAACGAGTTTAACGATAAAAAGAACGGAGAGCGCGTGCTCACGTGCTCACGTGCAGAGAATAAGTCGTGAAAACCACACGACAGCTGAAAACACTTGAGAGTTCTTAACAAATGATAAAGATCCTGTGTAAAATTAGAAAAGCATTAATATAAATGTGTTTCGAGCTTTTATATTTGATTCTAAGTGTTTATTAGAAAATGACTCGATTATCAGAACTGAGTGTCTCCCCTGTTTTACAGCGACAAAAATACCCATGACGTCATATCGGTGGAGAAACGAAAAAGGGGACTACTCGGAATTTCCGTTAATAAAGATCATTAGAAATAATGCACAGTTAATTTATTTTGAACCACAATATTTTTACTTTTGAGAAAATTGTATTTTCAAGTTACTGACCTTTGTAATTTCGGACTACACTATCGACGGTAAATTCCATAACAACCCGTTTTGACTTAATTAAGCCAGATCACGTGATCATGTTGGTTATCCCATGCAATTTTTTACACAGTTAAAATGTAAATTAGTTCGTAAATAAAGAACATTTCAATTTTACATTTCGCAGTCAAACAATACACAAAGACTTTATTTTAATGAACCAATTGCTTAACTTTGTAAGGACGTTTAAACGTCTTATTTTACGATACATGGTACAACACTTAAAAACATACCAACAATATCATCAGGAAATACACTTTAAGAACAATGACACGGTATGCAAAGTCGGCGAAACAAGTTTTCGACTTATACTAAAGATTCATTACTCGGGCTCCACTAAGAAACTAAACGCAGTTGCTCCGGAAAAAGGGAGGTTACTAATTTGCACTCCGTTGCACTCCGATACTACAATAAAAAGAGGCCCTCGTGAACTTACTGTCAAAAGACGGTGCCCTCTGGTGGGCGATCTTTGCTCCTTCGTAGTACAACCTTATTCCATTGCATGTAAAGTGGTTGGGATAGAAAACTTGAGATAACAGTTTTAATGGTCGTTCCGGTATCACATTGGAGTGTTTAACACACCAGGGAGTTTATATATCTCAATCGTTCTCCGACTGGTTATCGTTCAATAACTTAATTTAATAACGTCAACAACCAAAATAAAAATTACCTTTTAAGAATTCTGGCATGGACGCAAAAAGCAAAATTTGAAATTTAACGTCAGGATAAAATTGATATCGTTTGTGAGATTTTTATTGGGCAATATGCACCGGTACACCATAAGATTCAATAAAACTTCAATATTTATTGAATTATTGAAATTAAATATTGAATTTACGGCAATAATAAATCAGCTGTTATTCATAATTACTTACTTTACACAAACACAAATTAACAGTAATTGATAATTGATTAGATTTAACGCCAATAAAAGTCAGAAATTCGTTAACCATCTCCGATGACTCATTATATTGTGAATTATGATGTGAACCCCTAAAGTGTAACGTATTCTATCGATACTCCTTCTTGGCATATTTTGCAGGTAAATGGTCATGAAAATAAAGCTCATCGTAACGGTTACCTGCACGCGTATTTATGTACGAATGCTTTCATAAACAGCCATCAAAAATTATTAACTTACTATTTCATAAAATATTTTAAATTGATATAGTACTTACCTTTATCTTAAAAGGCCTGGGTGGGACTCCCTTGTATGGCATTATCGGTATGTACGTCATTCTAACTCATCATCTGTTTTGTCAGTGTTTAATTTAAGGTTATCACACGTTCAACCTGTCCATTTGTCCACTACACAACAGTGTTCCAATAATACAATTCTATAAATTAATTCCCCATAATTGTTCATGCCTGAAGAACCGTAACAACATATCTATTGAAAAACCAATAGAACACTACTACTAAACAACGTATTTGAACACAACTCAGTGCTTTTTTAACTTAATTATATCATCAATTTGAAAGTGATTTAACACGACAGTTAACATGGTATATTCCACACGTGTTACCGGTTTCAAAGCAAAACGTGGCGCATTTATATAGAGTTTTTATTGATTAGACCTAAAGTTACGCGGTCGTGGAGCATTTTTAAGAGTAAATCACGTGACCATTTAAAATGTAAATCACGTGACTGAGATTTTCCTGATAGGGTAAATGTGAACAAAATGACTAACTTAAGATTAAAGCAAGAACCAAAGAGACGCCCGAGAGACTATCGATGGCTTTAACTGTAAAAACCACATAAAAAGTACGATTGTATATGACCATTTTACTGCCGAGCTGCCGAGCGTTGATAATTGAGAATTCCATTATAAAAACCAAATAAAGTGTACACTATGTATTCCAATAGGGAGAGACGGATACGGAAATGATAAGCTAAAAGGCACTGAAGCTTTAAACGCTTTAAAGACGCCAAGACCATCAGATTGTGCTTAAGTAAACAACAGAATAAGGAAATGGCATAAGCTTTCATCGTCCGTCTGTCTCACTTCGTTCGTTCGTTCGTTCGTTCGTTCGTTCGTTCGTTCGTTCGTTCGTTCGTTCGTTCGTTCGTTCGTTCGTTCG
>JAUMGZ010183816.1:0-24958 GCA_032359645.1 Pododesmus macrochisma
TCAAGTAATGTTGGAAACTATGCAGGCTCAAGTACCAGTGAGTTAACATTTCCAGACAGGAACTATAGCTGTCATCAAGCATTTGTCTTTGGAGGTTGTGCATGGCTGTGGTTATGTAACCAGCTGGGAAGTGTTGCAAAGCCTAATTAATAGACATTATTAACCGTAGAAAACCTTGCACACTGTGTTAACATCACGGACAAATTGAATGTCAAAATTTTCAACGTCACTTACTGATAGACTGGTTGTCAAGCATATACGTTTGCGAGCAGATGGTAAAGGATCATAGCTGTCATGTGATAACAGAAGATCAGCTGCATTGTAAAGCATTAATTGCCTGGAATATTGTGCATGATGTATGTTTTTAGCTTCGAACAGTGTCTTTCACATGATCATGAGCACGTTTGATGAAGGCCTTGGCTGCACGATAGATCTTTATATATGATACTAGCAGAAGAGTTGTCTTTTGTCATATGAATTGTCCTTTTTATTCTCGTGTTAATTTTAAGAGTTAAAGGCAATACATTTTGGTTATACCATATTTGTTCTAATAAACGCCCGGGCATTTAACAGAACAGGTAAGAATTTAAAAGTAGGGATGGGCGTTTAATGAAAATAAGCAACTATTAGAGGTTTGTCAAAATCAACTAGAGGGTGGAAAAAGTCATTAGTTTTGGTGTCAAAGTAGAGAGGTGGGCGGTTTTTAGAGACTGGGTGTTTATTAGAATGAATACGGTAAGTTTAATATATGCTTACTATAGTGAATTGAATAATTATAAAGTATTTTGCAGCACCAATGATTCAGTAATAATACTGAGTGTTAATCAGCAACTCTTTTAATTAAAAGAATCTTGTATAATTCATCATTAACAGTTTATTTTGTCAGCTTCTATATTTCACACATCATTTCATAAACACAAATAAATTACAACTGTATGAACATGTTAAAACTGCAATTTAAATTCAAAGTATGATCAAAGCTGCTGTGTAAACTATTCGCTACCAACTAATTAAATTAACATCAGTATGTAACAGCAGTTTATTCAGTTTTATTAGTAAGATAAACTATTGTAAATGATATTGATTACTAGTATATTCTCCAATAGTGTTCACAATTATTGTCAAGGAAAAGAAAGCATGGCAAAACTGGGGCATGGCTTGCACTTATAAAATTTAAAAGATTATAAATAACTTCAACATGTTGTCCTTCAATTGTTACATGACCATTGATTGGTGTAATATTTATCACATGGCTTTTGGTTCTATGTTAGATTACCAATCATAATGGTAAAATAGGTTAACAAGTCTGCGTCAAATACAATAAATTGTATCGTAAATTTCAGTATACAACACATATTATATTGAAAACAAGATGTACTCATGTTGTTTACTCTCCTGAAGAAGAGGAATAAAAGTATCAACCAGTCAATATGTTGTGCATGGGAGCATTTAGGTGTGATAAGTGATTAGGTATTTTTTCATATATTGAAGTCATATATAAATCTCAAAAGATTGATGATATCAATTTTAGAATGAAATAAAAGGTTTTAATTCCTTAATTCAAAGAAAAATAATTTGCCTTAATTTATTTAAATTTTGTTTTTGTTTATACTATTTTACTGTCCCAAACAGGTGATTATATTGATGTGGTTTCATCTTCAGAATCACTAAATGAACCATTTATGTTTGCAGATATGATGTCTTACAGAAGTTTACTAATGTGAACTACAATTTTAATGCATTTGGGTATTATTGTAATTTCAGGTATGAGTCAGCGACCCGACATGCGTCAGTCTATGAATCCTCGAGCATCATTTTTACCTGACATGGACGCAGGGGACAATGAAGCACTAGAAAAGGATGTTGTATGTACTTCATTTTTTCATATCTTCCATGTTACATGTGTCTTGTAGTTATTGTACATGATTTCTGACATTTTTACAATGTTTGAAAATATTGAATGAAGACTGTTGAACTAAGTTTAAGGATAAAACTGGAGTAGTGATACTACTGCTTGATATTAAGAAAAGCACATGTATAAGCATTCTTATTCTATTGATCAACCATAACTATAATATACCTTGAGCTTAAAGGTGTTACACAAAAGTAACAATATAACGTAACTTGTGGTCTGATTTAAAAGTAGAAATGATCAAAAACCGAAAAAACTCATATCTACTTAATTTTCTTTTATACAGGCTCCAATATAGAACATTTAAAATAAAACCGTAGTTAAAACTCTTAAGTTCTTTGATTATAGATTATTTATACAGCTTCAAAATTGCCTCAATTTTTCACAATTCACACATGCTTGAGAATGAAGATTAAGTACTGACAAGTTTGTTTGAATCTCCACTCAACAACCTTATGATATTTTGATTTAATTTGTTTTAAATATTTTTTGTTTTTGTTTTCCTATGCTTAGCAATTACTGAACTGCTGTTTTGACGACATAGAGAAGTTTGTCTCCAGACTGCAAGCTGCAGCTGAGGCCTACAAAGAATTGGAGAGACGCAAACGAGAAAGAAGTGCCAAGAAGAACAAAAACTACGGAGGTTATTACAAACTATTCTTATTTCAAATTCACTTATAAACATTCTGAGTTTTCTTCTAAATGTAATGTGTTAATTTGCAGTAGTCTCCTTAATAACAAAATAGGTAGGATATAGGGGTGGATACACACACAATTTATTGCATCTTTTCCAACCCATGAGAAATCTTCAAAACTGAGAGTCTATTGGATTGCAAGCTTGAAATTGTGATGGTCCAGCCAGATATCCACACATTCAATCATGTTATTTGTGCAGAATAACTTATTCTTTCAACAGAACAGATAATATTATATTTTTGTTTTGTAAATTTGTTCCTAGTTAGCAAATGAAAATGGAGAACTCATTGTGATGTTTTTGCATGTAATTAACTATGATGTCACTCAATACGAATTGTCTAAAATAAATCAGACTGTATCTGATGCGTCGATCGAGTAATGGTGTTTAGAAATATGGAAATACTCTAGGCTATTTATAGCAGTGCATGTGTACATAGTTGATTAGAACATGCTAATTTCGGGCCTGTAGGGATAGAAGCATTTGGCAATTATTCTGCTGCAATTATTAATGTAAACATATACAATTCTAGATTGATGAATTGATACTCAATCAATAAAAAGTGCTATCAGTTTTTGTATCTTATAAAGTCACAATCAAAGAATAAATGAAAATAAAACTAACAGTGTGTGTCTACCAGCACACTTGGTTTCTTCATTTTGAGGGTCCAGGTGCAAATACTTGGAAGTGATTTATGCAGAACTATCCGTCTTGTAAATCCCTGATGTCTTGTTGATTTTCCTTTAGACATTATACAAATTAAGTGATTTGCAAACTTTGTTGGTATCATTTGTGGCCTTATCCTAAAACATGCCTCTCCTGAAGGAAGGAAAAAATAGAAGAGAAAGAGATTCATATATGAAGCAAAGCTTGAAGTTGGCTATTCTGATCTTTTGTTTAAAATATAATTGTCTGCTTCAAAAATATGTAAAGCAAAAGATTGAGCATGAATATTGAAGTACCAAATGGACAAACAGACAGTTGAGTCACATACACTTCATTCCTATTACTTCTCTGTAGCAGGGACATGCATAAAGTACATATTTAAGGAATTTAATGTTTATTTTAATTGAAGTTATAATTTTTTATTTACAGATGGTTTATTGAATATGAAAGCCAGACCCCCTCCTGGTGAAGACTTTGTTGATATCTTTCAAAAGTTTAAATTTGCCTTTAACTTACTGGTAAGTTTGTCCATCTATTATTTGGTTTTTGTACAGTTGCATCATAGAAAAATTAAACATTCCTCAGTACACACATGGTAGATACACACTTTTTAAATGTCATTCTTTCTGATTAGTTCCCTACATTGGTAAAGGATTACCGAATTTGGTATAGTGCAGTGTCATTCAGTATATAACTGACCTACCCTCTGACCTTTATAGAACATCATTTTTTCAAGAGCATAACTGCAGGTTCGCCAAATTTGGTGTTGTAGTCTATGTTCAGTTGATACAGTGTCATTCACTAGAATTAGGTCACTGTGACCTACTTTTTGACCTTCACAACATCAAAGTGATACTGGCCATCAGTGCTTACTGTCACAAGTAGACACTGTCTCAATATGATCTAAACATGAGTTAAAAGGGGTCTTAAGTCCCATTAAAACAAACAAACAAACTATAAATATTTGATCTTGGTTGAAACAATACATGTGTTGCTGACCATCTATACATTTAAATACCATGTCATTGTAACATATTTAAGGGAGACCACTCAGCTTTATAATAATGAACACAATTTCTTGTAAAACAATAAATATAGCCATTTACACATGTTTTGTTTCTTTATTGCAGGCAAAATTAAAAGCCCACATTCACGATCCGAATGCTCCAGAACTAGTTCACTTTCTTTTCACACCCTTGAGTCTAATCTACGAAGCCAGCCGTGACCCAGTTCATGGTGGCATTGACCTTGCAGACAGAGCAAGATCACCTACACTTTCAAATGAAGCTAAGCAATTATTGTTGAATTGCCTTACTTCTAAAGAGCTTGAATTGTGGCAGCAACTTGGGCGCAATTGGACGACAGGAAGGTGCTTAACACAAGAATCATATTTGATAATACTGTGACTTCATAGCATGTTTTGATCAAATCCTTTGTTGTTTTATGTAAAATTTCTGAATGTAAATGTTGAGCAGTTTCTATAGTTTCTCCTCATTGTGAGTTATACATTAAAAAAGCATTGATTTAAATCTCTTAAATCTATAAATGTGTCTTAACAAGAATTCTATGATATGATAATAAGTATTTGCCTACAAAGATCACATACCTTTAACACACATGTTGTAGGCATATAAATTTACAATTTATGATTATTGAATTGTAATTTTAAATATGTTAACAAAGTTTGCACCTGTTGTTATAGAGAAGACTATAATGGTCCTTCAGAGATGTATAACCCGAGGTTTTATAACGGTTGGACACCGGCACCAGTCAGCATTGAGAACAGAAACAAGTTGGAGCACGCTGCAATGAATATGAACCATCAGATTGAAGAGAGAACAAGACTTTATGATACCCGCAGAGAAGTATGGCATTTCTTCTTCTTTTCCACTTGAAGTATCTGTTATATATTGGAGTCAATTTGTGAAATATGTTCCTTGATGGCACTCTATGACTTACCATGTGTTGAACTTAATCAATTAATTTTTATTTAACATATTGAGGGGTACCAAGATGTTGTAATCAAGAACTTGCTTTGCTTTTTGATAGAAATATAGGCAAACCCTTCGATTTTTTAAAAAAATAAATTTCAATCAAATCAAAGTTAATCCATTTTGACTTGCTGGCAGGCCTACTTTTTACTGTTGGTATTATCCCTGTTGCATTGGGTAAGCACCTATTGTCTTTCTTACATGAAGTCTTGATTGACTCAATGTTCAATTTACATTAATGTCATATTTGGATACAATGCAAGAAGTGATGTCACTAGATGCAAAGTTAATAATTTGAAAACTTCTGGGTTTATTTCATGAATCATATAGCAATTAAAAACTCATTTATGATACTTACATTTATTTGATACCTTTTTATTGAAGGTTGATGATATGATTATGCCTTACCCACGTTCAGATGACAGAGGATTTGGACGGTTAGACCAATCTAGACGTGTAGACCCTCCACGCCCAATAGAGGATGATTTATACAGCAGGTCAACAAAAGCACCAAACGTCCCTCCCCCTGGTGCCATAACTAATACTGGCGTGGCAAAATACCAGGACTATGTAGAGAAACACATTGATAGGTGTGGGGTCTCATTCTACTAAAACAAACTTACATCAACAATATAAGGACACTAGGATAAATTTATAAATAAAGTAGTATGAAAATGCCATATTATGCTGCATCAATTCTTCAATTCTTCAAGAAAAAAGAAAACATACCTTTTTGCTAAATGTTTGCTTTGTCTTTCCATTTTTGGTTTAAAATTCATTTTCCTGTTTGTATTTGAATTTTAGCTATTGTTTTTGTATATTAATAATTCTTCTTTGATGGGTAATACAAAATTTGGGATTTCATGAAATAGATTATTATAAAAAAAACAAAATGTGATTTTGTTTATTGTTGATTATATAGAAATATTTTTAATAATTTCCTTACAAGGAGATAAGTGTAAATTACTAATTAACTCACAACACATTTGGTAATATTTATTCTCTAAATTGAGTAATGAATTAATCAAATACAAAAGGAAATGTTCTGGTAACCAAATTTAATTACTTTACAATAATTTTTGTGGCATAAAGAGTTACTATATTTGTCAAAATTTAAAGGCACAAAATATTTCAAATGCAAAAACTGCAGAAAGTACAAACCATAAATAGATGTGAAATTGATGCATATCTGAAAATGGAGAGCAAAGTGTCTGTAAGTAAAAGTTGCTTTACAGAACAATTTTTTACCATGAATGAACAATTTTAATAAACCTTTACGTCTTGGAACTGATTTTTCAGCTAGATTTTATTCTGTGTTGATGTAAGTTACTCACATTGTATTGATAAGTTTATGTACATATCATCTTTTCTGTCATGTCTTACTGTTTTTGTTTGCAAACACAAATTTTAAAAGCTTGGAATATTTTGGAGGGGACTTTTTTTGGTCTTGCTTCTTTAATGTCAACATTAGTATAATACAAATCAAAGTTTTGCTGTTACAAAAACTGGTGCTTTAACTTACAATGGGAAAATGTCAAAATAAGTATTTGGGCAGATCAGATAGTTACTGCATGGGTCTGTGTTTGTTAGCAACGTTTTGTATGTTCTTGTTCTGTTGATTAAGTATTCACTAAATTATCACCTTGGTCTTTTTGGTTAATTATAGTCGAGGGGTTACTATTCAAGATAACTTTAACTACTGCAGAACTATTGCATTGTTAGTTGAATATTGACTAGACACTGGAAATCATGTTTACAAGTAATCCTGAAAAGAACTTAAAAAAAATGCAAGATGAAAATATTAATCAAATTTGGGTTCTAACAAAACTTGTCAATAGTAAAAGGTACTATTGGGCATTGTTATTGAAACAGAATATTTTATTATTGATGCTTGCATTGAGACTTTCACAATATTAATTAATGATAGTTTGACATATCATTACACCCCAATCATATTCTAGGAAATTTCCATTGTCTTATACTGCTGTAAGAATAGATAAAATAAATTTATAAACAACACAGAAAATAACTGTCATTACTGTTTAAAATAAAGTGATATTCGATAAGATATTAAATAAGTAACTTTAAGGAAGGGCAAATAATGGGTTGCAATATAAATGAAGTTTAAATTGTTGCATTTTATTACATATTTAAACGGAAATATGTACTTAATGCATATGGTACTTTTTGGGTGTATTTTCATAATATTCTAATCTAATCAAACATAAAAATGCTTGGCAATAGAAATACACAATGTCATGTAATATCAATTTTTTGATAATTTTTTCAAATTTAATATCCAATAGTTAATGTTTGATGCTTTGTGAAAATATAAATTCAAAACAGTACCAAGGTTATATATATGTTGGTGAATACTAATTTGTTATTTAAAATTTGTTTATTGTTGGATGAATTTTGACAGGCATGACACAGAAGATTGTTGCTATGTTTTTGTACATGTTTATTGTTTTAACACGTGTTTTAATGTATTAATCAGCTTTATAACAGAGTTGTAAATTATATTATGCTAATGAACTCTCCTTATTAAACTTTATATATTCGTTATTAATCGTATTAATACAAAAATAACATCGTTTAACTCTTTTTGATATTTATGCTTTGCAGTTATTAATGTTAAATTCTAAACTTTTTAAGACTTACTCATGGGTTTCATAAGCTGTCATTTGAATCTGATAAATCTTATGTTATGCTTTCTTCTAAAAGAAGAAAGATTTGTTTTTCAACAAATTTCCAAAATTAAAATCAATCATTTTATTCAAATAAATCAAATATGATCAAATTTGATTATATCAGAAGTCAGAAATATGCTTGCTTATTAAAATCAGAATTTTTAACCAAAATTCTTATTGTTGTGCAATTTCACATAATCTTGTGAATTGTTAATGATATCAATATTATAGCACAAAATGTTGTCAGGAACCAGTTGTACATAATCTGTAATTGTCAGTATTTAGTTGTTAAACTGTGTCTATACTCTAACTAGGTAGTAACAGAGATATAATATAGCTGGGTAGACAGAGATTTTTTTTATTCGGGAAATTTTAACAGTGAAAATAAGTATACATATCAGATATTTCTGAATCTGAGTGAATTATTCAGAATTTTCATTGCCTAAATGAAGTTCATAGTCTTACATATTGTGTTCATTTTAGATATGTAAATAGTGTTAGAAATATAACATTACCCTGGTTACTGACAACATTTCAATCATTTTTGGATACAAATAACATGTACCTAAGTACAAGTCTAAAAAATAATGAACTAACTTTAATTAAATAATAACAAATAAAGAAAATAGTTGATTGCCAGCTAATTTTGAATTTATACATAACACGACTTATAGATGTTTTTGAAAAATGATTTACATAACTCTTTTGTCTTTGCTTGAATTTAAACTAGAAGTCTGTTGAAGCTTGTTAATTAATTGTAATATTAATGAAATCTAATACTTCTCCTGAAATAACTGCTTTGTTCACATTCAGTTAAATTTGTAACTAATTCTGAATTGATAGTCTTGTAGTATATCACTGTTTTGCATTAGTCATAATTAATTTATTTTTGTATTACAGAAATACTAGAGCTCATGTAGCCCCAAAAATCCTATCGAGAGACGAAGAAAATAAAGGTTTTGAAGGAAGACTTAGAGATCAGAGTGCACGGTAAGTAAAGGTCAAAATTAAAAAAGAATAAATAGCGTTGAAAAAATCATAAATTGTTCGTAACCGCTGAATAAAGTATGGTAACACAGAAACATAAAAGCTCAATAACATGTAGCCCCAAATTGCTGATCCAGAAATGATGAGAATAAAGCTTGTAAAGAAAATCTTTGAGATATGGGTATAAGTGAAGATCTCATCTAAGAAATAAATAAAAATAACAAACTGCATGTTGTTACCACTGACTGAAGTATGATATTATAGACTGAAATATATATTTTGAAGGTCATTCCTTTCTCCCAAAGCTGGTTTGACCTTAACCAATCTGCCAAACAACATAGAAAGTCAGTCTTTAAGTGTACCAGTAAACAATACATTTAATCAGTCGATTAAGTGACATATTTATTCCTATAACTTAACAACTAGATTCACTATTGCTCATTGTAATGACTAATTACCAGATGTACCTTTACAGGGATAACAACTGTCATCCAGTGAGACCACATTATTCATAGAACTATTTGTTTATTGTGCTTTTAAACCTGAAATAATAGAGATGTAAGATGAATGGCTATATAATTAGTTGTCAACTTAGAATTATACCTTATTTAAATATTTTATTCATTGTAGATTATGTGAAATAGTGCATGAAAGAGAGGGTAGAAACTCCAAAGAAATCACAGTTAAGAAAGGTGACATAGTGGAGGTAAACATATATATATATTAAAGCTTCATATAACAGTCATCACAATCCAGGAGTACTCTCCCCTATGGCCTTAGATATGTAATTAGGGCCTCGTGTTGAAGATACAGACATCGTATCACACTGACCATCAGTGTTTCCCTCCATCAACAATTGTTTCCCACACCATAACTTTGTAAATTAAAGTCCTATTTTCGCTTAAATTGGTAATGTGACGTTTTAATGTTAATTTAAAGATTGTCTTTGAAGACCAGTAATTTTTGCATAGATCTAATAAAATCGCTACAATTTGATTGACCATGATAATTTTTTCTTAATGATGTTAATTTTTGCATAATTAATTGACCTGACTCTTAATATCCATCTAAAGTTAAAAGTTGAAGACCAGCATTTTTTGTGCATATTTAATAACATTGCCATACTATGATAGGCTGAGACATTTCCCCCACAATATCTCTTGTAAATGAAGTCTGATAATTTACTAAATTTGGTGACTTGTCTGTTAATATCAAGCTGAGGTTTGAGGACCAGAAGATTTTAAATTTTCAATATACGTTGCAATTTGATTGGCTAAGAGGTTTCACACAATAGCCGTTACAAGCAGACACTGTCCTGATATGAACTAGTGAATGTTGAGATATGAAACAGACAAACTCAAATTAATGTATACTATTGATTAATGTTTCAAGGTTCTAGACAACAGTAGAAATTGGTGGAAAGTTAAGAACTATCTAGGGGATTCAGGCTATGCACCTTATACCATAATGAAAGACATTACAGAACCGGTAAGATAGACATTTCTTTTTGTTTTGTTTAGCTAGTTTTCAGTAGGATCCTTTCCTTATCAGTATTACTGTAACATGGATCAGTCTGCTAATGAAAGTTTTAACAAAAACTATGTACATAGCTAGGGTTTCACATGTAAAGTGACGAAATATGAATTAACAAAATCACTTCTTGGTTCTAAGTGACGATTTGTTTTGAAAATTACTAGGATATGGAAATACAAATAAATCTTTTCCAAATCAGTTATTATAAGAAATAGATAAAGCCAAAATTAAACAACTAATAGTTTGTTTTTTGTTTGCTTTTTTGTGATAAACACTTTTTGAGAGAATTATAATGATACTTTGTAGAATTTTTAATGACGTTTACTACTTTGTATTTTATTTTTGTTGACAATTATGTTGTGTCAAACAAATTACATTGTTCAATTTGAAATATAGGAAAGCTGTTAGTAGAATAGAATTTGAAAAACTATTGCCAACCTGTTGGCAAATAGAATAGGCACAATCAAGAGTTTTTATACATTCAATAATTTAACCTATATATAAAAATTTATTTAGTAACACAAATATTATATATCACAGTAGAAGAAAACTCATATCCATAAGAATTATATTGAAAATATTCATTGTGTTTTACTCAATGATATTTTAAGTATTTTATCCCTAGAAAATTTAGACACAAATTATTATTTTGTATACCATGTAAATCCTGCATAGACAAATGTTCCTAACTAATGTTTTGCTTGTTCATCTGGACCGAAGGTCTAAGGTGGACTTTTGTAATAGATACACTGTCAGACTTTCGGCCATTTGTAA
Source organism: Pododesmus macrochisma (assembly GCA_032359645.1). Taxonomy (NCBI): domain Eukaryota; kingdom Metazoa; phylum Mollusca; class Bivalvia; order Pectinida; family Anomiidae; genus Pododesmus; species Pododesmus macrochisma. The sequence goes on from JAUMGZ010183816.1 coordinate 11,248, forward strand.
TAGATATACTGTCAGTCTTTCAGCCATTTGTTGTCTAGCATTAACTATTCAACCCTTTTTTTTGACCCTGCAAAAATTACTGCACCAACTTCAGCCAAATTTAGTAGGAAGCATCCCTAGGGGAATGTAATTCAGATTTGTTCAAAGGAGGTGTCACTTAGAGACCAAATGAAGAATCTTAAAAAAAAACTTGATGTTTGGAGAACCAAGTTTGTCCAAAGCGTAATCCTTTGGTTAAACATCAATTACTCCTGTTTGGGTCAATTAAACAATATGTTAAATTTCAAATATGTTATAAATAAATATGTGAAATATGTCACTTCTCCACAACCACAGGACCAATATCAACCAAACTTAGTAGGATGCATTTTTTGGAGTATGGTGTACAAATTATGTTCAATGGTAGATTCTGTCTACCCAAGCATTGCCACTTGGGGATGAAATGGGGAAAATATGACAACATTTATAAATCTTCTTACAAGTTATTCAAATACCAATTAAAAATATATTGCTGTTTCAATCAGACGGATTTTGAGGGCCCAATAGGCCTCCTGCTGTAATTTGACATTGGGGTATGCTAAATTCAGCTTATTACAAAATCTTTTTATAGAAGGGAAACTAGTAGTGGTTATACAAACACATATTTCAGTTTGAGGAAGTCCATGTGTGTTATGCAGTTTATTTTTAAACACTTTTTTTCTGATAATGACTGCATATTGCCAAAACAGCAATTTAACCGTACAACAAGTTTTTCTTTAATTGTATGTTTTAAGCAAAAAATTATTACTCGTTTCTCAGGCCGATGCAAATGAAAAAGAATTGTTGCAGAATTTTTCATTAAATAAAATTGTTTCTATTTTTAAGAGTTGAGAATTTAAGGTTTGATATTACTTGCATGCTTTTATTTTCATCTTTTGTAGAACATAACACTAAATAAAATTAAATATATCACATAAGCAGACTAAAACATTTAATTTAATTTTGATTAAAAATTGCACTAAAGCAGCTACACTTACATTATATTAGAAGTGGCCTGAGAACCAAGGACTAATTTGTTTGGCCTTGATTAATAATTTTGTTTTTGACAGTTATGCATTATTTGTATGCCTTGTTCCCTTTAGGATACCCGCTACAATAAGCATTAGCACCTACTCAACTGCAGACTCCTTGTGACCAAATTAAATGAGTAAGAACCGTACCATCTATAGCGTGTCATGTCAACAGTGCCTGCCTATAGTATCATAATAATATAGTGTATCTGCAATTGCTGCTTGTATGAGGATGTTTTTATAGAATTTGTTTCCATATTAACTTACCATCAGTACATTGTGCTTTTTCATACGACTAACATTCCACCAGTATTATACTTTTGTGCACCTATGTAATATTAACATACACATGTTTAGCCATTACGTATTGTAGAAGCAACTTAGTGTCAGAATCTATCAATCAATGAAAATACCTGTAGAAGCAACTTAGTGTCAGAATCTATCAATCAATGAAAATACCCGTAGAAGCAACTCAGTGTAAGAATCTATCGATCAATGAAAATACCTGTAGAAGCAACTTAGTGTCAGAATCTATCAATCAATGAAAATACCTGTGGAAGCAACTTGGTGTCAGAATCTATCAATCAATGAAAATACCCGTAGGAAAGGTTCTATTACTGTCAGACTATAAACACTGATTCTTCAGAATTGGTGTCAGTTTAAACCTTTGATATAGACAGACATTAATTATCGATATGTAAGTTTTTTATGGTAGAGAATGTCCTTTACTGGATTTTTGTACAGCAAGGTCACAAGTTGGATTTCAGATTATTATTTTGATAACTCATACTTTTACAGTTTCTGTTGCCAAGAACTCTACAAGTTGAACCTAAATGACAATAATTCCTTCCCTAAGTACATGCCAAAGGACAAATAGAAAGTAAAGTATATTGAAGGGAACTGTTATTTATATATATGTATTTACATAAACACAAATCTCTCTATATATACAGTATATCTTGATCTTTAAGAAGTGCATTTTCAACATTAGGTGCTGAAAAAACTAATTGCTTACTAAATGACTAACCTGTCTTGTAATAAAATGATGCTTTCTTGTCACATTGGACTTATCTTGATCTTTTTCTACTTTCTTAGAGAAGTATGCAGATTTGTAAAAATAAAACTTTAAAAGATAAAGCCTATTATGATTCTATTAGAACTTTAGATACTTTGGATAGAATAATAATATTTTCCTGAACAGTTTCTGCTATAAGTAGTTTTGTTACTGTTTTTACTTAGGTTTAAACAGTTTCATTAAAGAACAAAAAGTTAAATCTAAATTCGTCTTATTTATAAACATCAATATTTTGTCATATTAAGGATATAATGTAGGCTTTTGAGTAAAAGATTTGTATTTCAATCTAATGAGGTAAATATTCCTGTATTTTATGTTTAAGTTAGAAAATGTTTTGTAAAAGTCTCGAATCATCTTTATCTAGTTGTGTAGACTAAATTTCTTGATGAGTAATATAATACTTCACATGCAAAACTTTTACAGCGACCTGAACATAATAATTATTACTATAACACTAAACATGCAAGGTCATAATATGATTACGTTGGGAAACAGGGGATTAATTTGCATACTTTTGTTGCTGTCAACAGAAAACATTCTGCATTAAAGTAAGAAAAGTGAGACATAGAAAAAGTGAGTCACCTCAAAAAGTTGGCTGTTGTTCATAAATGTCTGAATTTTACACTAAATTAGTAAACACTTATTCATCATTTGCATTATTGTAATCTTGCAAAAACAACAAGCATGTTCTTATGGTGAACGGTAGTAGATGTTTTCTATATGTTAAGATATGTCAAATGTCTGAAATTGTATCCATTCATTATTATTCATTCATTGAGTGAGGTCTTACCAAGCACAGTACAAGGGGCATGAACTACAATGTAGCATGGCAGTGGTTATGTAAGGTTTTGGGGATAAACATGTGTTTATAACTTTTAAAGGTTTGCTCTTATAAGATTTTATTTGTTGGTAAGAAAAGCAAACTAAGAATAAGAATATGCATTGATATTAGTATTTTGTTTACTGTTAATTAGAATTAATTTAAGATTCTTTTAATGATTTCAATGTATGTCCTTTAATTTAAGATTTATATATTTTTGATTAGTGAAAACGTGTAAGGAAGCATATTTTATCAGTTTTGAAAGAAAGAAAGAGAAAATGCATATACAATCTTGATTTTAAATGAAAAAACATACTTACTGCTGGGAATGTATTGTTATTGGTGTCTTCCGTTTCACTTACCAAATTATTGTGTTATCGATGAATTTAATTTTTCAAATATTAATATAATGCTATTCATTTTTCAGGGTGACTCAAGAGTACGAAATAGTGGTGAATATAACAGCTACATTCCAAATAATCCACATGCTCCTCAGAACATCCCAGAACCTCCACCCATACCACACGACCCGTCACGAGGAAAAAGAGGTGAATTACGATATTTCTGAGCTGTCATGTGTAAAATCAAATATTGCTGCAATTTTATGATAGTTCATATTACGTCATTAAAACATTCCAGTTCAAATGATTCTTATAAGGTAAATCCAGTGTTTGTTAATCCATCCAAAGTGAACACCTCTGCTGGTCTTTTTGAGTACCAGGTATTGTCTGTTTGAAAGTTTTAAATATTTCAATTTAAATTGTGAAACAGATATTGATATTTACACTTGTTTCTACTTCATTCAAAAGAAAATAGTTTGTTGGTTTTTCTAAGTTAGGAGAATGAGCTTTCTATTTCATAAATATATGTTGTTGACCAATGTCTTAGAAGTGGTAAAGTATTATTAAAATCAAATGAAAGGCTGTTATTATGAAATTTGTAACACAGAAATGTTAGATTGGTATAATAGAACATTCATCGTGTTGCAGGAAGATTTTGAATGAAGGTGAAACGTCATAATTATCAAATTTTTTATTGCATTGAATCAAAACTGAATAAAATTCAGGTAACTTCTACAAATTTTATTAAGTAATACTGTAATATAAGAACTTGTTTTCTATATATATATAAATAATGTTACTATTCACCCATTCTTTGTTGATTTTAAATGTAGTTGTTCGATGTGTGTTAAGTGTATAAAACAACGACTCATAAAACTTCAACAATGCTTAGTGTACATAAAAAGTATTATGGCTATAATAACAAAGTAATAAGAAGTAGTATTAAAGGCTTTTGGAGATAGGCATGGTAGTGAAAAATAGAATATAAATCCTTCTTTAAGAAAATATTAAAGGGTCTGAAATGCAGAGGATATATAGCTATATTAAGCGTGTTCAGAGATGAGCATTACATCAGATGTAAATGTGTCGTCAATATGTCAATTTCGTGGGTAAATAGCAAGATACCATCTCCTGAAACTCATGCACAACTGCCCCATTAGATAAACCAATTTTTTCAATAAGTGTAGGGTATATATATTATCATGCATGTATTATATTTCATATATTTTATCATACACACCATATCATTTGTAAAGATAGTATGTCATTTAAATCATTGTTCATTATTGTTTATGTACCTCATTATGCAAAGTTTATAGCAGTGCTAGAATACATTTTATATACTTGTACATAAAAATGTGTCAGAGATCCAGAACCAATAGGTTGGTTTTGTTTTTGATCAGAGTAACCTTTGCATTAGATAGTGTAAATATGGAAAATTATGCATGAAGGTATTTGTCAACTCTAAATAATTCACAAAAGTTATCCCCTTGATTAAATTGCACCAAGAAAACTTCACAAATAGTTTGAATTCATTATATTATCTTAAAAAGGTGTCATACTCAATTGATAAAGGAAACATCATGCTTCTTAAATGTCTTATTAAAACATTAAAAAGAATGTACAGATTAATATAAAACTGATTTATTCAAAACATAAAATGTTTTCATGAGGAAATGTTTGGATCAATTTTGAAATTTAGATGGACCAAGACTTAAATATTGATTACATAGCTATGAGTCAGTCAGGAAACTTGGTATAACTTTTTGTCACCAAAAACATGATGGGTTTAATAGGGTTGGATCATGAAACTTGTCTAAAAGAAAAGGGGCAAGATATAGATACAAGAAGACTAATTATTTACATGATCAAATTAAAATCAATAGAAATCAAAATTGCACAAGTAATCTACTGTATATATGTCTCCAGCGCAAGATATAGATCTGAAAAACATTAGTGATGCATAATTTTTATATTAGATATATATATATATTTTAAAATGTATACTTGTTTAAATAAGGTGATAGTTATTACCATTATAACAATAATTGTCTAATATGATAAATGTACACATATCATGTACAAATACAGTGTGTATTAAATTTCATATACTTCCTGTGACTTATAAGAATGAAGACGTAGGTTGTTAAATAGTTTTGGTCTATGATAATAGGCAATGGTGAGGGGGGTTTTGTACATACAATACATTTGTACACATGTAATGGACATTTAAATCTAAGTAATAATGTTGGTGTTATATAGCTCATTATGAACTTGTATCCATATCTAATGTATGCAAAATGTGTGGCAGTATGCCCCAGACTATATATGCAATAACTTGTCAAAAATGAGTTACTGTGATGATGAATGCAACTGAGATGACTGTCTCCCCTTGCTGTCATGTTAAGTAACCATTCAGAACATGTTCATATTGTTCTTAATGAGACTTTTGTCACATTAAACATTGATCAAAATTAGGAGTGCTCCTTTCCATGTTAATTCATTTGTAGTAAATTAATGTAATAATGTAGAGATATAAATTGCTGTGATATATGTAGAAGTAGACAGTGTTGGAATATAAAACATGTATGTCAGTAATGATGATTTTTCTACAAACAAATAAAGGGTAACTCATATCTGTATCACAAATAAATCCTTTTCTTCTTTATTCAGTGTAACTTTAAGAGACAAAACCCAAAATGTGGAAATGTGTCAGCTCAGACATATTATATTTCATAAAAACATAGTTCAAAGGGTGAATAAATTTCCTATGATTCAGTTAGTATGTACCAATTAAGTCAACAATTTTGAAAAATAATATATGAACATTGTTGATTTTGTTATAGATGAAAGATGTTAAAAGTTAGCAATAAGTTGAAAGAAGCATTTGTGAATAACTTATACAAATCTAAATGCTTAACAGCTACTCTGAAAATATCACAAAATCAAACTGAATGGCCATGTGAATATTGTACTTTACTGCTAATGATTTTCTACTAACCTAACAGTCAAGCTTTAAATGTATTTTCTACTTGAAAATAATACAAGACGTTGCTTTAATATGATTGTACAGTTATGGTTATATGAATGTTAAAAAAGATGTAACAGTTATATGAGCAAAGTAAATTTATTTAAGTTTATCAGCAATTTTTGTTGTACACTTGTATTTTGCAGCACTGGATAAATAATGGTTTTGTTAGTTAATAATTGTTATTATGAATTAGTTGAATTTAGTAATTGGATTTTTAAACCGAGACACATCACACAATGTGTATAATAGTAAGTGATGTTCAGGATGTATCACCTCATGTTTTCATTGTAAAGGTAAGTGTGTTGAAAGAAATGCTGCACTTTGACCCAATTTTGTTTTTTGAGAACATTTATAATATTAGTATTAGATTTCCAGCTTGTTTCATTGAAACTAAGTACATTTGTTTTCCTTTTCTCCATATTTTGAACTGATGAACTGAACTTTATAATTCATCATTTTAGAGTCTTCCACATTTTGTAGTTTTTAGAGTATTCATAGTAACAGTAGACATATTCCATGGTAGATGCAAAGCCACTGCTCTTGTTGTAGCGTAGCTATGCTACACAACATTATTTTTAACAAGAGATCCCCTTACTTTCCTTTTCTTTAAATTGATATGTCTCCTTTATATTCCACGTTTCTCAATTTGATTTCCTTCGCATGCTGTGCAATTATTAATTTGATAATGTTAGTATTCCAAACCCTCCTGATTAAATCTTGTGTTGTTGTTCTTTTATTTGTTAACTTAATCTTATGTTTTGGGGAACATTGCATGCTCATGTAGTTCTCCAATAGCATTTCACCTTACATATCATCTTAATTGCACCATTAGTCTAACAAAAGACATTTTCTATGATTTTATTACTAACCTTTACAACAAGCTTGTGGACACTAGTGAATTGATTCTTGAGAAATGCAGTAGAAATGGTAATGGGTATTGTACAATTCAAGATATGCATATATTATCAAGTACAATGGAGACAAAACCATGCAGTCATAAAAGACTTTGAAAATATGTGTACTAATCAAAAATGAAGCTGCATGAGGAAAATAAATATTTATCAGAATGCAAAGCATGAATAATGAGAGCTTTTGCCTAGAAAAGCTTCACTTTTTCATAAGCATGTTAATATCTGTCTTACAAAGAAAAGAAAATAACCATCTTCCCCCATGTTGACAGAGTGTGTAGCCATCAAAGGCCATTAGTAATGTTCTAGTTGCATATATACAAACCCTTGCATCATTATAAGATGAACATACTGAAATATCAACTAATATCAACAGGTTTCAATTCATAGACTATTTTTCAAATTATAACATTACAGCATTATAGGAGGGCATTGCTTTGAGGTCTTTTTCAGGTACAGGTAGTTTGTTTTTGAGTGTAGGTGGTTTTATGGATGGTGTTGTATTGAATGGTTGTTATTGGTATCGAGTGTACAGAATTCAATTGATAGGGACAATCTGACATTATTCTATGACTGAACTAACATCTAAGGACAGGACTGATGTAGTCATACTAGACGCAGTTCATGATAAAACCAACTTAATACTGCTAAGTATTGTGAAATCAAGTATTGATAAGAGACATGATTATATAAAGTTGTTCTCGATACTGTCCATGCCAAAAAACTTATAACTCTTTCATTAACTCTATACTAAAATCTGATATTACTAATTCACATGTGGATGATTATTTATCAACCACACTCCATTTACAGCACATTGTCGTAGCATACCATAGCTAATACCTATTGTTCTTTACACATCTTTGCTTGTTTCACTAACACTATAGACACTACCAATTAAGTGTGTATCTTTTCTTTGTTCTGCATCTATATTATCTTGTTGTCATTTTAAAGGAACGTTTATGAGCATAATTTACAAAGATTTTTGCAAAACTACAATCGCACATCATATTTTTGGAGGAAAATAAATCAATATTCAATAATTGGTGATGATAAAAAGCCCAGAGATTGTACTCTTATATTATTTTCCATCAAAATTTAGGAATTTGCTTTACATCACTTTAAACTGAAAGTATGTTTCATGAGAGCTATAAATGGTAAATAATGATTCAATTTTTTTGTTTGAGTTTTCTATGAAGGGTAAAATTTTCCAAATTCTATAGAAAAACAAATTTACATATTCACTTGAGGAGTAATTTTCATTGTATGATGACTGATTCCATAAACTGTTGGAGGAACTGTTACACCAGTGTATAGTCCTATAGATTCAAGTTAAAATTATTAAGTTAATGCATTTTAAGTAATTTTATTGTGATTTGCTATTTATTGGCGTTTTCTTCGGTCATCAGCCTCTCTGATTCAAATGTCATTCAAAAATAAACAAGTCCTTAGCTATATGTTATTTGTTCAGCCCCTCTGATTGAAGTGGTTGCAAAAAAGAAAAATAAGACCTTAGCATGCATTATCAACTTTCGTTGCTTGTATCTAATATGCTGTACTCACTCATATACTCACCTCATGTGTACTGCTGCATGATTTCTAACTAAATATGTATGAGCTATTGTTACTGAATAATTCTGTCCTGGTTTGGTTATTTGTTAAACCCATTTCTTGCACTTTCCTCAAAATTATATTCACCTGAAAAGCATGAACATTATGTTGCTTAAATGTTTTATTGTGTATAAAACCTTTTCCTTCCTGTTGAAATAAAATATCTGTTTTCATATTATGGTTATAACAGATACTATTTTTCATTATTGCTAGGAAAAATATATAATTTTTCTAGGATATGTCTTGCAAACTACCCGGCATTTCTTTCAATGCACTTGCCTACTTTCTCCTCAATTGCTGTAAATGGTTGTGTTATGTTTATGCATATTTGTATAATGTTGTTGATCAAATATATTTTGGAAGAGAATATATCTATATATTTATTCATATAAGATAACATTTGTATTACCATTATTTCTAACTTGAATAAAATATACATTATGTGAAAATTTTGTCTCAAGGACTTGTTTAATATTCAATAGTTGTGCATGGACAGTACATGCATTCAATGAAGTTAGTAAACACTAAGATGTGCTATAAAATTGACATTGTTTGTTTACGTATATATATATTTATGTTTTACTTCAAACTGAAAGATCTACTGATACCAATAATTGATAGATCAGGGAACAAGAAGGATTGTTAAAGACATAGGATTGACGAGTTTCGTGTTAAAACCACACTGTGCGGTTGTTACATAGTTTATTTATTATATGTAAATAAAACACAGAAAACAACGTTTAGATGTCCGTACTTATGTTTGTTTCACGAATTTCTGCACTTCTATCTGTATGTTGAATTTTTGTCGGTAAAAAAAAATCAATTCAAAGCTCGCCCATATTCATACAACCCTGGCTTGACCCGAAGAATGCACAGGCGCATTGAAGACAAACATGTCGTTAGGTAAACGGTAAACATATCATAATGGTATATTCTACACATTGATTTACATTCAGAACTACCTGTAATTGATACTCCACTTCTTTGTTCAGAACTTATATTAACAACCGTTGCTAAAATTTACTTATTGAAGAATAAAAACCACAAGATTCACCTGTAATTCATATTGTTTAAATTGTTATTTGTAGAATTGTTTAACTAATTTTCATAAAACCAAGACGTGTTTCATAAGTAATTCTCAAATTAAATACCCTTTGGTGACCCAGTATTGACCGTCAATATGTCTCAATGATTTGAAATGTCCATTTAAACTTTAAATTGAGAGGCCTAAAGTAAGGTTATTTGACTACAAAATGTACAGGTGAACAGCCAAAAATTAGGTAGTGTTTTTTGTGAGTTTATTCATGTGTCAAAGTCACTCTCTTTGGTCTTATAGGTCATTGCACGTGGTTCTCGGATAACATATGTATAGTTAATGAGCCCGATGTAAATAGACGACCTAAACGATCGACTATATTTTGTTAATTAAGATAAGGCGTGATAGCACGTTTTTATATCATATCTATTGAATCACAGCAAGTCTGTAGTTTTTCATATACCAAAATTTGACACGGAACTCCGTGATCCTATATGTTTAATGTTCAGGCAATACACACACACGGCATGACACAAGACTTTACATATATACTTGTTCGACTTAACTGTTTATGTAAAGGTCTAGTTTAAGGTTCAAGGTGACTTTTCCCATACAAGTCCTATCTTTCGTAATCATCCATCGTCGTTAAACTTTCACATTTTACACTTCTTCAAAACCACTTGACCTGTTTTAACCATATACAGAAAGCATCCCAAGAGAAAGAGGATTCTGATATGTTCAAATCATGGGGTTTAAGCTTAAGGAGGTGCTAGTATGTAGCCAACAAGGGACCTTTTACAACATTTTAAATATATTTTCTAATAAACTAGAAGGCCTAGAGAAAAAATAATGCTTGCGTATATAGTACCCTTTGGGCTAAGAGAATCGAGTTTTTTTCAAAACCTTATCGTGGGGTCAAAGAATGTTTACTCATTTAGAGGTCAAAGTTCAAACTATAGTAAATGTGTTAATATTTCACATTTCAACACCTGTCCCAAAGCCAATAGACAAATTAGGAAGCTTTCCTAAGGGAAGAGTTTTCAAAGTTGTTAATTGATGGTGCTCGACTTCCAGGGTCACTACTAGCGGACAAAATGAGGAAGATTTGAAAATTTCCAAATTAGTCTAATAAAGTAGAAGGCATAGAGCTTAAAGCAATGTACTTACATTTATAGTAACCTTCAGGCATGCAGAGCCTAGAGTGTTCAATGTGTGACCTTAGAGTCACAAATAGGAATCCTTTTGGGGTCAAAGTTCAATTCAGATGGTCTAGCACTTGTCATGTTAACTCTACATTAAGTAACTACTTCTCTAAAACCATAGGCCAATTTCAACCAAATTTGACGAGAAGAACAGACACACACACGCAGTTATCTCGGTGCATGGATAACCAAGTTTGCTCAAGGCATGATCCTGTAGATAAAAACAAGTAAGCCCTATTGGTGTTCAATTAAGTTCAACAGTAAGCATAGATGCTAACTTTTCACAAATAGGGGGATATTGATCAAATAGTACATTTACAAAATGAAATAATACTACAGTTCTAACAAGATATATGTTAGTGCAAACTGGGTCTTCGGTATATATCTTTTCTGTGTGCGTCCCTCGTTTTCCTTTTATTTGCTTATGTTCATTGACTTGTGCACTTTGAACATTCTCTTGGATTTTAGTCCATATTAATTGGGACAAAAGGTCCAAGGTTGACTTTTCCCGTACAAATCCCATTCGTCGTCGTCATCTGTTGTTAACTTTTAACATTTTCGACTTCTTCTTCAAAACCACTAGACCAAGTAAAATTGGTACAATGTAGTAACCATCCTTGTGGAAAAGGGATTCAGATTTGTGCAATTAATTTTGCTTCACTCATGAACCAAGATAGGGGAAATTTGACAAATTGTCTTCTAATACACTAGAAGGTCAAAAGCCCAATTCTTTTCATATAAAATAACCATAGATCATGGAGAACCAATATAGTTCAAGGCGTCCTGTGGGGTAGAAAATAGGTAACATGATTAAATGCTGTTTACATTTTTCACATTACGACTTTTAAAAAACCATTGGACCAATTTCAAACAAAATTTGTAGAAAACATCCCAATGTGAAGGGGATTAAGATTTGATTTGTTTATAATGATGGAATTTGACTTACAAGGGTCGCCGCTAGGGATAAATTTGACAAGCTTTAACAAATCGTAGGTATTGAGTTTAATGCTTGCACGTTTAATAACCTTGGTGCGACATGGAAAAATAAAGTCCAAGGCGTAACTCTGGTGTAGAAAATAGATTACGTGCTTTGGAGTCAAAGTTCAGCAGTAGTGGAATAATGCACATGTTAACTGTTAACATATCAACTTTTCAATAACAGTTAGACCAATCTTGGTAGGAAGAATCCCGAGGTCAAGGGGACTTAGATTTTTTCGAATGTTGAGTCTCTGTGTCTAGGGGCGCCACAAGATGGCAAGAATGGGGGAAATTTGATAAAACTTCCAAAATCTAATTCTGAAATCAAACTAATCAAAAATGTACAAAACTGTTTATGCCCTGATTCAACCAGATGTACGATAATGCCAAATGGGCACCTGGTTCTTATTTTCTACTTTATTATCACTGGTTCTGTTGGTGTATTATCCTCGAGTCCAGCATCTGTTCAGTAGCATTTTGTATTTATGAATAAAATCAAAATTATAGATCTTATACTGGAACCCACGTCGCATAACTTAAAAAAATGTTCGGAGACTGGTTGCACCATGAAAAAGGGGTCCATCTTGAAAATGGGAGTCCCTTTAAACGTGACAATGTTACAGGTCATAGTACTTTGCAGTCTTCTGATCATCACCACAATTACCAACAAACTGACAACTACATTCATATTCATACGCAGAGGTAGTTTATCAGATATTTTGCAATTCTCGGAGACTGAATAGCACTTTTTAACCGATTACTAAAGTAAAAGTTGCAAAAATATGCGATATTCTTATTAAATATTTTCTCTTTGCCAATTCTCTTACGAACAAACAGTATCAGTCACATGATGACCTGAACTGTAATTATCTAAACGTTGTGTAGGGAATAGGTAGTTCGTTGTGTGGACGGATTAACGCTGATGAGCCGAAAAACATTGGTACCAAATTAACAGTAGTAGTAATCAAATTTTTCATTAATATTAAACCAAACCAACCATTCAGTCCTTATCATTGAATTCCGAATTATTGCCAAAATCAACAACTATACAGACCGATGCAATGATAAAATTGACGTCATATGTAATCTTTTTAGTCCAGGGTGTAGCTTCATACAAAATGAAAATATACCAACATAGCCAGCTTGACGGAAAGGGACATTGTCACCGTCCTATACTCCACCAGTCATGAACGGTGTTTCAGTTAATTATTTCAGCAGTACACGAATACACCATTCCCTATTCATCCCATTTGCACAAACTCTACACTATTCCAAAATCCAGACTGCCATTTCTTTCAGAAACTGTCAACTTATTTATTGATTCAAATAGTATTGCTTGCCCTTTCACTTAAATAATCTTTTACATTGCAAATCTGCAAATCACAGACTTATGAATCCCGTGACACCTAAACAACCAATCCTTACAAAACGTCAGTTTTTAGCTTGCCTGTTCGAAGAACAGAGAGCTATAGCATTACCCCCGGCGTCAGCGTGAGCGTCAGGGTCAGCGTCAGGATCAGCGTCAGCGTGAAAATGTTAAAGTTTTTGCTGCAAGTTATTTAGAAGCTAGCCATTCATTCAATATGCCTACCAGGAAGTCGATATTTTGCATAGAATTTTCTTTGGGTTATACTATTGATGTAGGAAGGCACAATTTAAA
>JAUMGZ010183817.1:0-13778 GCA_032359645.1 Pododesmus macrochisma
TTAAACGTATTCCTCTGGACACGTGTTTCGAACAACCCAGTTCTCCTCAGCAAAGGTGACGTTATAATAGATATATATAATTAAATATTATCAAAGACAGACTGACTGAATTACTTACTTACATTAAAGAAAGCCAAAATATGCATCAAACACAACAATTTAGAATACAGGTAAGTATGCATCTGCATCTTCTTAGGCCCGAAACTCAAAAATAACTGGCAGGACGTTTTGAATCGGGAATAAATAACGGCGTACCTTACACACAGTAATTATGTAAGCCAATTTAGTTATTTCCTCCGTTACAAAGCTGGGCCACTGATTGACTTACCAACAATTAATAAAGGGGATTGACAAAATATGAAAGCCGAAATGTATATCAGCCAGGCACATCAAAGCAGACATAAAAAAGCTTTATCAAAAATAAAGATGAACACAGCTGTGTCGGACAACCCAGTACTAGTTAGAAAAGAGGCCCAAGAGACACCTGAGTACATGAATATAGGTCAAATGAATTTTTAATAACAAGAGACCAATAGGGCCTAAACATTTATCTTGACAGTCATAATATGTAACAGTTAAGCTATTAGTATATGACTAAATAATTGTAGTTTAGTTTAATTTTGACATTGTTTGCCTCCTTGCAGGGCCCCCTAGGATGCCAAACCCCTTCTATTGTATAAAGCATTTTCCTCTTCCTACCAAATTGTATTGAAATCTGTCCAGCAGTTAAGAAGATGTTGTTGAAAGCAAGAAATAATGAATTATGGTAAAAAAAACAACACTTGGTCAGGACCTCCTAATGAAAATTTCCACCAAGATTGAAGACAATGGGTTCAGTGGTTAAAAATGTTCAATTGTTAACGGACGACGGGCGGAGATAGATTTCAATAGGTCATCTGAGCCAAAGGTAGATAACGTAAAAATATTGCAATAATAAAGTAAATATATTATATAAACTCGGACGGGGAAAGCCGACATGTCAATAAGTCAAGCACACACATTTAGAATTCAAGTAAGTATGGAACTGGAATTAAATGACCTAGTGCCTCCCACACACATTAATGGCTTTTAAGACAGCTAGCTTACGAAATGCAAATTATAACGTAGGGAGTATGTCAGTAATTATATAAGAAACACACTTGTCATATCCCTCTGTAAAATGATAGCGAACATTAAACTTCCTGAATGCAGACTTAAGTAATGAATAACCTTGCTTCAATATCGTGGAGTGGATGTCAACAGCAATCCTCTAGTGATAAAGTCTTGGTAGCGAGAACACGCTCTTGAATATCGAATTAGCTGAGACACATCAATACAGTGAGTAGATGAGGTGGGTATGTCGCTGTTCAAGAAAGGGAAGTCGGCAATGGGAAAACTGAAGTCATCAAATTTGGTGAAAGGGTACCATTTGAATGAGGCAGCAGAGTCGGTGTTGGTGGTGACTTCAATTTCGAACTACGGAGGAAACAGAATGTCCACGTTATAATTGATGCGTATTAATCAATGCCAGGACATCATACATGTAGCGAAAAGTGAAATTAAAAGACTGTGCCAAAGTCTTTCTCTTGGAACTGAGCAACTTTTGAATAAATCCTTGTTCATACGAATAAAGAAATAGGTCCGCTAGTAGTGAAGCACAATTGGTCCCCATAGGAATTCAAATTATCTGCTGCGAAACATGGCCTCCAAATTCAACAAATGTGTTGTCGATAAGAATATTGGTGTATTTTTGCTTTGCGTCCGAATTGCCTTTGACAACGTATAAAGTCGTACCGTTAACTACAATGATTGCCGTTTAAATCGTACAAACATGACAAACGAGATCTTTGGATCGAGATTTTACTTTAGCATGCGGTATAATAGTGTGAAGTGTGGAGAAGTCGTAGGTGTTGATGGATGATATGTGTGTTAGTGATTGCGATTTAAGATTATCAATGAGGTTCGCCTCAAAAATATACTTAGGTTTAGTTTAGAAACTTTATCATTTTGAATTATGATGTAATTATTGTTAGATCAAAACCTATCCCCTATGCTGTATTCAAATTTGACCTTAACTTGTAAACAGTGGGATTTAAATGTGTGTCACAATGCAACTTTGCGGTAAATCAAAACACCATCTGCAGATTCAATATTTGAGTATGTCACCAAATTGATACAGCTAGCAGCTGGTTAATGGAAATAAGATTGTTACAAAAAAATAGTTCATTGTTTTGATAACGTAATTTGTGAATGAGAAACTGCTGTGTAGGAACACTATGAAGATTCCTGGCCGTGTATGGCTTATTTGTGGTCAGTGACATTTGGGCACCTGCAAAGAAGAAATTGTCATTAGGTCACTAAACCAATATAACTGGTTATAGTACAAGTGTTTTTTTGCGTCAAGGGGAGTAGCATTTACTTTCATAAGCAAAACGCGCCATGTTGTATGCAAGTCATGTTGCTTCAGCGATTGTATCAAGCGGTATACCCGTGTCTTACAAGCGTATACTAGTCGAACTAATATTCAAAGCAAAGAACGGAAATGGACTAGTTGACTTTGCGGATTCTTTTTGCAAGCCCGAAAAATCTTTATAATCACAAATAAGCTTTATATAGAACGTTTGTCTGCTCATGATTTTGTTAGTTCTCGGATTTCTCTGACTTATTCATCCGCGGAATAGATTAGGAATTCCCGCGCTATCGCGAAAACCACAAACGACGCAGTTTTGCTATATAGACTTGTTAAACGGTTTCCCAGTTGTGCCATACATATGGTCTAAAGCGTATCAAAGGATGTCATACACGGAATCGGCCGATGTGCGATGAGTGGCCTGATTTGTAACTTCCGGGATTTTCTCTTGCGTATTCATCCGCTGTGTGCATTTGCGCTTCTCGCGCTTTCACTTCTACAAAACAAAGACGTAGTTTCTTAGCTGACAGCTATTTTAATCACAGGCAAAATATGATGCAAAACATCAATCCGCTGCAACAAGTTGGAAAGCAAATTTGTCGATGAGTTTGTTCTTCCTAATTGCATAGCCCATTTGTCATTCATGTTATTAACAGTAATATTCAATTACCAGGAACATATAAGTATTTAAGTAAATGGTGTGTAATACTGTTCATACGCACTTTAATCACTGTTGAGACAATATGTTTACCTCAACAAAAACAACGACTGGAAAATTAAATTGCTAGTGTCAAAAAGGACGGGTTTTGAAAGCAACTAGGACTGAATATTCAGTAATTTATTACACGTTAGAGTAACTTATATTATAAACAAGATATGGCCGATCTTTATCAATAAGATTTTATTTCAATTAACGATTTATAGGGTTTCAATTAGAAGTATTAAAAGGTATCCATCTTTGGACTATGAAAAAAACATATCATTACAAAAGGTGCACAAGTGATAATTGTTATTGCTTTTTATGACCAAAGAACTACATGAAAACTTGACAGAAAGCAAATTTGTCATAATTTTTGCAAAATTAAAAATTAGATTTTAACCATAGAATAATCCAGAAACTAGAATTCAACAGAAAAAAAAATGTTTTTGTTTTTTTTATTTAAATGCCCCACTACAATTAGCATATTTAGCACTGTAAAGACCAAATCACATGATTGAGATATTTCATAGAACAATTGAAGCTCTGCTGTATAATCGTAATATTGCAGACTATATCTTTTCTTTCTGATCTATGAGTAAGCTGTTGCGTAGCCGCACCTAGCTTTTTGGAAGCTAATACTTGTTTTTATTACGAGAACACGTGCTTTCGCTATGGCGACCCAATTATTCGTATCAGGATTTTATCTAGGTTTGGGAATGTGCTACCGAAGGGACACGACGTGAGTTGGATGGGTTCATTGCGTCAACACTTCATGTTTTAAGTAGTATACTATGTATGTCAAGCATTAAATTGTTTCAGTCCAAGTTCTTTGACAAGGCTTGTTAAAAAAAAAACATCGGGTTTGTTAAAAAAAAACACCAAAAAAAGAACAAGAGGCCCATCGGGCCTTAACGTTCATCTGGATTGGTATTTGAATACTTCTGATCCTTGAAAGTTAACATAGTTCTACATATATATATAGTGTTGAGCTTTGACCTCAAATTTGTGTAACCTTTTTTTAACCCCAGGTTACGCCTTGAAAAAGCTTAATTCTCCATTCCTTATATTACTACAATTAGGAGAAGGTTTTTGATATTTTGTCAAATTTAACCCATTATGGCCCCTATAGTGGCGTCCGTCCCCTGGGGGCTGAGCCCCTTCATTTGAACAAATCTGAACCCCCTTCCCCTAGGGATGACTTCTTCCAAGTTTTGATGAAATTGGTCCAGTAATTTTGGACAAGAAGTCAAAAATAGGGAAGTTAACCTATTTTCTATAGTGTTGAACTTTGACCCCAAAAAGCTTAACCTAAGAGCGTGAAACAGGGAAACACCACGACTATCAATGGTTACGTAATAATGGCAAAACAACGAGGTAAACAGGTACACAATGATGTGGAGGAGGATGTTACGTCATGATTGCTGTAGAGAGGTAAACTGGTACATTATACAGCAGGAAGGTGTGGCGGGTTTCATTTCATCATTCAATATTACATAATACAATTGTCAACGTGACAGAGCTGTGAACGTGCTGCATCGCACGATAGAAATAAACAATAATTTATCTAAATAAACAAAACACAACGAGAGAGTTGACATTTTACATTTAATAAATAGTTCTTGAAAAATGTTAGCTCTTGCTTAAATTTGTTTTGTTTTTACAAGACCGTTGGTGTTGTTTATTGTTTTTGTTTGTTCAATTAGGGTTTAACGTCACGTCTAGAATCTTTCACCGATATTGTGACAAAAGACCGCTACTCGACTCGTCTCTTGTGACAAAAACTACCCCATTTCAGAAACACCCACATTTCATGAAAAGTGCAATACATGTACGAAATCATTTGTCAAGTGTGTGTGTGTGTGTGTGTTCCGTGGTCGTCAGTCTCTTTGTGTCAGATTTCACCCTTCCAATATTGTTATGTTTGTAAACCAGCAAAATTGATTAAATAAGGTTGTAGCATTGCCATAATGATGGATTTGTTAGTCGATCTGGACCAAAGGTCTAAGGTGGAATTTCTCCGTCGTCTGTCCGTCGTAAACTTATCTCATTTTCAACTTCTTCTCCTAAACTACTGGACCAATTTCATCCAACTTGGTAGGAAGTATCCCTAGTCAAAGGGGTTTCAGATTTGTTCAAAGGAAGGGGCTCGGCCACTAAAGGGCCAAAGAGGGGGAAATTTAATAAAACTTCATCCAAAGCCTAGAGCTTAAAAACATAGGATGTAAGGTGTCGTGCCAAAAATCAGCCTGTGCGGTTGTTACATAATTTATTTAATACCGTGAATAAAGCACGGAGAACAACGTTAAAGGTTTCTGCACTTTTTATCTGTATTTTGAATTTCTGGTGTACACAACAAAAAACCAATTCAAAGTCAGCCCATTGAAGACAAATATGTCGTCAGGTAAGCATATTGTAACGTTATATTCTACCTACTCGTCGTTTAACATTCCGAATAACCTACTGTTACTAAAAATAAAAAAAGTCACCTGTAGTTCATATGATTAAGATTGTCATTATTTTTATTGACAATTGATGTTTGCGGTTAGTTGTTGAGATGATTTACAGCGCCATGAAGTATATTTACTATATTTTTAAATGTATGTTTGTACTTAAGACTTCTAGTCTCATGCGGGAAGTGGGAAGGTTGAGGCCTCATTAACCGGTTTAACCACACCGCCTGGTTTCGTGCTGGGTGACTGTCCTTAGTCGGTCCGCATGGATTACTAGTATTGATGTTTGTTGTGATGTTAATTTAATTAATTACATTCCGGTGCTTCATTGTTTGACGCAGTTATTGTTTGTTTGACAATGCTTCTCGTTCTGTTGATCCTATTCATACTGTTTTTTCAAATAGAACAATTTATAATTGAGCGCTCTGCTATCTATTGGAGGACCGTGTTTCTCGTGGTAAACATTTAAACCCTGTGCCTGCTTCTCTCCCTGTCGTGTCCCTTGACTTGCTATTCCTGCTTTTCTCTTTCATAGCTGTATCAGTGTGGAATACTGGCGGTGGTGTGCGTCAAGGTTCGTTATGTTCACTATGGAAAGGGTTGTCATATATTGGAATGACACAAACATATCACGACAGGTGACCCATATGCAGTAGGAAACTTTCAATTTATTACACCAATACGTCACATTTTGAATATTATTTAAATAAATCTAAGATAGATGAGAGAGGTGATATTATTCTCTCACGCATATAAAATTTAAACTCAATTTAAGAATAACAGAATATGATTCATCGGATAAGTGATCGCTAGGCTTGCTGTCATTACGTAACAACCTAGTGCAGTCATTGAACCAATAGTGTGTTTGTTTAATTAGGGCTTAATGTCACTTCCAGAGTATTTCACCGATATCGTGACAAAAGACCAAAGGAAAAACCAAACGATAGGACAGGAAGAGAAGCGGCGACAGGAACAATAAATGAAAGCAAAAGGGATAGTTTAACAAGAAGGATGAGCCTATGCAACGGCGTTTCCGCCTACTCTTCTATCGAAATTTGCATGGGTATCTTTATCGTGCCAGGGGGTTACAAATACCTGTACACGGGACCGCCAACTTAGCATTCCCTCCGAAGGACGTGCTGATCTTTGTCTGGCCTCAACCTTTCAATCTGTCTGGCTTGAGTGCACTACCAGAAACGATTTGATCAAACTAACTAACAGAATTATAATTATCCAACTGAATATGCATAGAATAGGTCTGAACTTATATCACAGTGTTATTTGATATATTCAAATTTTCATAATGAATTTTCTTTGCCAGCATTCTCAAAACTAAAAACAATTGCGACGGTATGTATACACGCGAGGAAACATGTATTAAGCCATATTGTGAATTGGAATCATTTGTATCCCCCTGGGTTAATGACCTCCATAATTTATTCCCGTTTACATTGCTGTACGTATATATATAGTATTTAGTCAACATGAAAAATGACGCTGTATGACACGATGAGTATATTATTCGCCGGCATGAGCATGAATATATTTGTAATTGATTTGATTTATGCACATGGAGATGGGGAGTCGTTTGCATTTTACATCCTGAGTTTGAAGAGGTTGTTAAATTGTTTTTCCCCAAGTTACAGCAGTTTTGCTTTGTAAAACAATGTAACATAATTACTGTTATTAATACAATGTGTCTGAACCGAAGAAATTGATTATTTACACTATAAATTAACAAAGAGAGTCACAAACAGTACTCCGGTGAATTTTTGTCCGGAATTGCGCAGTATTGTGCTATCGTGTATGGCTTCGCCCTCGGGAATTATGACAGCTTTGGTTCAATATATTTTCAAATCGCCCATACTTACAGGCCCACAAACTGCTTTTTCAAATTATTTTTATACCGAACAATACGTTTTTATTACTGTACGCGTATGCTATATCAGGTTGATAAAAGGTTGTGTAGACTTAA
This sequence comes from Pododesmus macrochisma, assembly GCA_032359645.1. Classification (NCBI taxonomy): domain Eukaryota; kingdom Metazoa; phylum Mollusca; class Bivalvia; order Pectinida; family Anomiidae; genus Pododesmus; species Pododesmus macrochisma. The sequence goes on from JAUMGZ010183817.1 coordinate 7,515, forward strand.
TGGCCTCCGTAGCTCTGTTGGTAGCGCGTTGGATTAAGACCTAAAGTTGCCAGGTGCTATCCCCGACTTCTACAGTACTCTTTTTTTCTTTTTTAAAAAAAAAGAATGTATGCGATAAGTCATATTGATAAAAATATATATAAATTGTGACTGTAATATACAAATTTGATTACAATTGTTCATTCTTACTGCTATTTTCGGGAGCTTGTGCAGTTTATTTCTATATTTCTGTAGCTATAACAGTGTCTAAATACTTCTCTGGTTATGATTATGTTAAGACGCATTTTGAGCACAAGACATAACCTTTAGCCATTGAAAACCAAAGGAAGTAAAACAAAAACTAGGATACTGGTTTTGAGGTCGATGTTTACTGTTGTATATATATACCATTGTATCAACTTTTAAATAATATTTGAGCATTCAGTGGGAACGATTCAAGGTGAACGTAAATTCATGTTTGCTCAAAAATAAGGTTTGGGCTCCAGGGGGCACCACGTGCACAATCGAAAAGGGGAAAATTGGCGAAATTTAATATATTTAACTTAACCAACTTTTGAAGTGACTCTAATGTTCGCATACGTGCAAATGTTGGTCATAGAAAACAATGTTTTCAAAGTCTGGTCCTGAGATATATAAAAATGTCAAGCATGAATGTTTTCTTAAATAAATAAACACTATTTCCCCCGGCGAATTTGATGCTTTGTATCAACGTTTTCTTATGTACACTAGTGTTTGCATACATACTAGTCACATACTAACGATAGAAGAATCGTGTCGCGGAATATTATGTATAACAGAAAGAACGCAACATTTAAAAGCACGACATTGATAATTCGCACATTAAGCATTCCCATACATGTACATGTATCTTCAAATCAACACTTCTGAAGGCCTAGTGTTTAAGGCTTTAGTTTGTAGTAACTTTAAGGCATGGAGAACCAAGTTTGTTCAAGGCGTGACCCTAGGGTCAAAAGTATACGAATGCCAATCCAGATGGACGTTAAGGCCCGATGGGCTCTTGTTTAATAGAAGTTTGTGATGTTTCCATTTTTAGTTTATGAATGTATATTTGGTTAATATTTCTGTGTGCGTCAAGTGTTTTCTTATTGTGTGCCAATGTCCATGCACTTACGGCCTTAGAATATCGTTTTGTTTTTCGTGTTACTATTTTTTTTATGTTAAAGTTATCTCAAGTCACAGAGCTAATTTCTTAGGACGGCCGTTCAATATAAAATCAGGCGGCGTTATTAAATGGGTTACAACTTTTCTTTTAATTATAAGAGTGTTTATAAGAGTAATGGCTCTTTCATCTTATACATCTTATATTTATTGGTGTATTTTATTAAGTATTTACATAAATGTACATGTGTTGACAAATAAACAAAAATACACGTTGTTATATACTTCAACAAATAACTTCTGCTTCAATGGTCAATACAAATATGAACAGACTTGTTTGCAACTTTGCAGTTTAAGGGCTATATTACAAATAAACAAACCACCAACATTCATTGACTGATTACATTTTGCTTATAGTTTTTTTATAGAAGTTTGTGATGTTTCCTTTTCTAGTTAATAAATGTATATTAGGTTCTTCTTGCTGTTTGTCTCCAACATAACCATCGTGATTTCCCCCTCCTACCTTTGGCTCTGTAGCGTTAACTTACCGCGGTCTTGTCTATTCTTAATACATTTTCTCTATCTTGGGTTCAGGACGGGGTTGTCTCACACAGAGTATTGGCTCTTTCCTCTTATAAATATCATATTTATTGGAGGCATGTTTCAGATTGCATTTTTGTATTTCTACTATAGGATATCACAATACCTGGATGACTTTTCGAATCTGGCTCATCCTCACTTTTTTCGATATATACCTAGATATGTACCTAGTTGTGTCCAGCATCTGAGGGCAGAAGGTTTAGTTTTAACCGCTATTACATGTAGGCAGTAAGTAAGGAACGCGGTTCTCGTCAAAACTATTGGGACAACAGAAACACACAGCGAGATTTAGAATATACACAGAAATTATTGTGAAACATCTTATGCATTATAAGTAGAACAGTAGTCTTTCGCAAGCTCCTGGGTCTAATCTATACCCTCAGACGTGTACATATAACCTAAACGCAACAAAGAACAAGATTCTTCTGCATATTCATGAGATGCGCGCAATAATTACGCGCAAAAATCTCGCTGTACATTTTTTTTTTTAAATTCGCTGTTCTTGTAAATCTCGGTGTGTAATATATAAATGTTGGTGTATTTTTCAAATCTCAAAGAGTATTTTAACAATTTTCGTAATCTCCATAGTTTTGACAACATCAGCGTGCTTAAAAAGTTTGGTAGATGATACTAATATTGCATTTTTGTAATCTAAATGGTGTATTCAAATCAACTATTATTTCGAAATTACTCAAAGATTTTCTAGCTACAGATAATTTACCTCCGCTGGCAAAGTTGAAAAAGTGCAAAAGTTTTAAATAGTAAAAGACAGTTCAAGTCAAAAGTGTTAGATATATAGTAAAATGTTATTCTTCACATGACGACTTCTAGTGTTGTTTTTTGCCGAAGTTTCAACTCTTCAATTGTGGTAGGTAGTTCGTGTCCAAACGTTTCAGGGAGAAACCACACAAATACTGCTGAAACCAATCCTAATGCTGTACAAATCACCCCTGGTCCCCAAGACACGACATCAATCTACAAAAAATCATTAGAGGCTAACAAACAGGATCTTATCTATCTGATGCAGTATTAGGGAAAACCAGGAAGCAACAAAATTCAATCTGGTTTTATATGTATTCCGATATTTATAAAACAAAAAATATTGAATGATTTCAAACATACCAGTAATGCTGCAAATGGAGCCAAAAAGCCACCGATATTGCCACAGAGCAACAGTATTCCAAACCCAACGGCTCTTTGAAAAAAATAATGTAACAGAAGAAAATGTACGGCACAACATTTAAATAAATTATACTCATCCACATATAACATTGCACTGTAAATGTTAAAATATGATTTAGCTGCAAGGAAACAACGGGGAAAACTGAAGGGAAGCAACGAGCAAAAAACGAGGTTACCGCCTTCATTTCTCCACCTTTACGATTGGAGTTTTGTTACAGTTCTAACATGACCAATTTACTGTCATGATCGTAACCCGTTGCATCAACTGTAAAGTGTTAGTCGACCTATATATTTGAAAGGGTTAAGAAGTACCCAATAATCGGTTACATATTCTAATCCATACGAGATAAATGCAAACGCTTAACAAATCCCTGAGGCGCTTGAAATGTAAACAACATGTGTGACGATATTTGTTTATGGTTGGTAATGAAGGTAGTAACAGATTTTGTGTCAGACAAAGCTTTGACAAGAAGGGCGTAAAGTCCTTTTTCTTCAAACGTTATAAAATATAATGTTTATACGCAGACAAAATTAAAAATATGAAACTGACTGAAAATTTGACAGATTTAAATATCACTTGCTTGTAAACATCTGATTTTATACATGTTTTTATTAACATCTCAACATTAGCATACCTCTTTAAAAGTCTGGAATTTAAGGTCATATAGGGACTTCTCGCTTGAAAAACTGTTTTCTGTTTAAGTTCGTATTGACAATATACTATATATTTGTACAGCACAAATAAATCGTGTAGATGTATACATTATATCTTGGATTCCTACGTATGCAAGAATTAACCCAATGTGTGAGCTTTAATCCCCCTCCCTAAACATTGTTCCTACCAACATAGGTAGAAACTGTTTTAGTATGAAAACGAAATGTAATACACATTTCAATGACTCTCACCTCATATTTGTTGGGTACATTTCCGCTGTATATAACCAAACGACACTTAAAGATGAAGCTATACCCATTTTCCCAATAAATGTCGTTATTCGCGAAGCAGTGCTGAAGCCAATTATAGTATCTGTTTGAGAAAAAAAAATTGAACTTAAAAAGACTTAATCATCGCGGGTGACATATGTGTAGCTTAAACGCTTACCCATCACGGACACCTGGTTTCGCTTTTATTTGTTTAATAGTAGTTCGTGATGTTTCCTCTTTATAATTAATAACTTTTTATTTGTTCTTTTTTCTGTATGAGTCCTACGTTTTACTTTTATTTGCAAATGTCGATTGACCTACGTCTTTTGAAAATATTCTTGGTTTTTCGCATTTACTATTTATATAAATACGGAAACGCAACAAACTTGGAACCACGTTTCTAATGAACAATAGCAATACAGAATTTATCTAACATGTAGTTTATTGGTGCTTTGACATGGTTCTCTTACACGGAGAATTTTTGTTTTGTTTCTTGTAACATTCATATTACTTGGAGGCATGATTCAGTTTGCAAGTCTGTATTTCTGTACTTGAAGATTTAATAATTTGTACATTAGTTTTCTAATTTTACCTAATCAACTTCTTTTTGTGACATTTGGTTTGTACATGTATGTAGGATTATAATAAACATAAATGAAGTTGTCGTTCCACTTTATAGTTTTATGAAATTTATGTTTTTATCGTTTACAAATTTCGTTTAACTCATGAGATGCTTTTCTCCTTTTCTCTTGTTTATAGAATAGTTATTTCCTATTTTGAGTAGCTCTGGATTCCAGCCTTAATTGATTTAGTAGATAATGAATTTTGAGGTCTATCTGTTAAAATCATCTCATTTTGTTTGTCCTTTTGTTTGTACACCGATAGAAAGCAGTGTGCTAAAAAAATTGTAACGGGCAAATGCATAGTAATATTTAAGCAAACATTGTAAATTGTACTTTACGAAAAATATTTTTCAGTTTATATAACTGTCCTTTATCGTTAAATTGTTGAAAAAGCGATATCCTATAATAAGTAATATTCTTGATAGCAAAACGAATTGAGTCGACAATCACGCAAGAAAGCTTTTAATAATAAAATAGTAAATACGAAAACCAAGACGATATATAAAAGCCGTAAGTCCATTAACTAAACTAATATCGCGACATGGTAAGTGTTCCCTGCTACACATGTGTCATCCGTCGCGATGTTTCCATGTCATTCCAATTTTTGGCAACCCTTAAAACTGTTAAAAAGAAACAGATGTCTAAATTAATTTTCTCTATAGCGTCCATTCATAACGGCTGCTTCAAAGCAAGATTTTGGGTTCGCGATGGGGTGTCACACACGGAGTATTGTCTCTTTCCTCTTATAAAAATCATATTTATGGGAGGCATTTTCAGTGAGAGTGTTAGTCAGTCAGTCTTTTGATAATATTTAATCAAATATAAATTATAACGTCTTTGCTGATTAGAACTGGGTTGTACAAAACACGTGTCCAGAGGAATACTTTTTAAAATTCCTGTTCTGACTACGCGCACATTTTAAATTTTGGCAAGACAGTTTTGTATAATTGTTTGAGTGTGGTTTTTGTACATCTTTACCATCGTGAAATTTTTGTCACCGTTTCCCCTTTGGCAATGTATCTTTGATTAACCGAAGTCGTGTCTATTCTTAATTAACCTTCTTTATAGCGTCCATTCATAGCAGCTTCGAGCAAGATCTGTGGTTCGCGACGGGGTTGTCTCACATGGAGTATTGGCTGTTTCCTTTTATGAATATCAAATTTATCGGAGGCATGTTTCAGATTGCATTTTTGTAAATCATAAGAATATTTCACTTCCATAGTGTCGAAAGAGCAATGGAGAAAAACCATTAACTGGATCGAAATAGAATACTATATACCTGCATTACTGCATGAATGTTAGATTTAAATAGATAGATTTGTTCTAAACTCATTTATTATACAATACTCTTACCTTGGTAAAGTGATAACAGAGTTGTAAGGAGAAGACACACGCCACACAAAGAATGAAGCAGCATCAGCAACTTCCTGCGCCCAATCCTGTTTATAAAACGAAACATTAAAAATTAAACTCTGAAAAAATATTAAAACTTTGTTACCACATCGTGTGACAGTTTACATTGTACAGCTAAATTTGCATAATAATATGCAAAATTTAATAACAGGAGATTATAACATTATAATTTCAATCATCTGTATAATAAATTTGAATGAAATGGGCAATATCTAATTTCGACCAATCAGAGGCCACCATTCGGTCAAATGTTCAGATATTGTCATATGACATGCATATTGCACATCAACATACCCCACAAGCAAACTAATAACTCTTTTTCTCCAACGATCCATATAGGTTACGTCACTCTTGAGAGGTGGGTTTTATAAATTTATCCCACATGTTAGATAACACCTAGCGC
>JAUMGZ010183828.1:0-13778 GCA_032359645.1 Pododesmus macrochisma
TTTCTGGTCTCTTGTGTGGTCTGTATATAAAGACCACCTCCATATAAAGACCACTTTTTCTGGTCTCTTGTGTGGTCATTATAGACAGGTTTGTTAATAGTTATTTGCTTGTATGTTTTAGTATGCAGATCCAGTGGCTGACTTGCTAGATGGATGGGGGGTATTCAGAGCTCGACTCTTCAGGGAATCTTGTGTCTTTCATAGGGGAAATTATGTTAAGGTAAGTTTTCAAGGTCAGAATTAACTATTTCAGGGTCAAAATGAATTATTTAAAAAATGTCAGTAACTGAGGAGACGTCCCTTTCAAGAAAGTAATAATTTTCAGTGTATATATTGGATCTAGTCACATTTAGTTCTTATAACAAAAAATTATTATCTTGAACATCATGCCACATAACTTTACTATGTCTGGATTGCCAAAATCTTAGAATACAAAAATACAGCAAAGTTAATCTTGTTAGAATGATATGGACCTTTATCTTAGCATTTTTTACAGGATCTAAGTCGATTAGGGAGGAGTTTAAATAAAATGGTGATAACTTTTAACTCTTCGATAGCTCATATCTAGATTGCCAAATTCTTTAAAAATGCAAAAATACAGCAGATCAAATCATGTAATGGAGTTATATTGACCTTTTTCTTGTTTTTACAGGATCTAAGTCGATTAGGGAGGAGTTTAGATCAGGTGGTGATAATAGATAACTCTCCGGCATCTTACATCTTCCATCCAGACAATGCTGTGAGTATAATCAGATAGCTGTCAATCATCAATTATAATCAAAATTTAATTGGTTTTTATGAGAAATCAGCATAAAAAATATAAGAATATAAGAATTAACAAAGAATTTTTTTTTGACAAATAACATTTGTGTTGAGGTTCAGGATTAAAACTTGACAAGTTTGCTTTGTTTTGGTGACTTAATAATATGAAACACAATGAAACCATATTGTAATAATGCTCATGCACGCATGTATATTTCAAACTGCTCATGTTTTACCAACTCATCAGATTGATTTGATGTTTGATGTTGAAAATATGTTCCTTGATATTTTAATATTGGTATTATGGTGAAAGAATTTAAAAACAAAATGTTAAAAGATTCTATTAATGACATTATGAGAATCATTTATGATATATATATATACCAATTATAAGTCAGAAAAGTATTTTAATGAATGTTTGTTTTATGGGGTTTAACATCCATTTCAACACACTTCTTGATCATATTGAGATGGTGTCTGCTTGTGACAGTGCACACTGATGGCAACTATATAGTGCTGTCTTACTGAAATTTCATGCCGCAGATACATTAACATGATACTTCATATTACATTACTTGATATGTAACATTATCCTGATACATAGCCAACAAGTCCTTCTCCTACCCGGAATGCTGAACATTAAGGGAGGATCTGGAAGGTTACCTAATGTTAACGTATTGGGTTTGACATGGTCAGGAATCAAACCTGCAACCTCACACACACGAAGCCAACACACTCACAAGTCAGCCGCTGCCGCCACGGTTTATGTAATGATTACTATGAAAGGAAACACTAACCATTGAAATATAATGCTTGTTAAATTATAGATATTTTGTGAGAACAAAATTTACATTTATAGATTAAACTGTATGATTTTACATTGTTTTTATCTAAGATGTTGTGTTTTCAGGTCCCTGTACAGTCCTGGTTTGACGATATGAATGACACAGAACTGATGGATTTAATACCGTTTTTTGAAAACTTAGCAAAAGTGGACAGTGTTTATACACTTCTACAGAATGCAAATACAACAACAGACTCTTCATAGTATTTGCTGTAGAGATGACGGACAAAGGTCAAGGTTGTTTGTTGTATGGTTTCAATGACCTTGACCTTTATTGTGAAAGGTCAACTTTGTGACCTCAGCATAGACAAAGCTCTTTCAAGGTTGATCTTCATAATTGGTTTTTCGTGAAGTTTTACTTGAGGAGAAGAAAAATTATTATGCAAACTTGACCTCATCAAGGCGTATGCATTGGCCTGTCTGATGAGTTCATCGTGCCCTTATCTTGTGTAAGAAATGGGAGATAACTCTGAACAGTTTCGTGGCAGTGCTGTGTACGTTGTGATAAAATGTATACTTACAATGTTATATCCTATCATGTCAGAGGTTGTGATGATTTAGCAGGAAAGGAATGTAACTTGGATTATTGAAAGAATTGCAATCTATATTCGAAAACATTATAATGGATTACTTACCTAATATAAAAATATACCGGTTTACATCTTCATAAAGGTTGACATATTCTCTTGGTAGTTCAAAATTGGCAGAATTTGGAGGATTTTAAATGATTTCATAAATGGAGGTATTCAGAAGTTTTCAAGGAGAAAGATTAAAGAAAATCTGCCTTTTTGCATGTTGACATTTTAAAAGAAAAAATTGTGGAAAAATTGAAGTTTAGGCTTGAACTTACCTCAAGCTTTAGGAAGAAAAGTCTTTGTCTTTCGTTCTTTTGTGGAAAATCAGGTTCAATGATGCTCTCAAAAACCATGGCAACCACACAGGAAAAATCAAGATCATTATGTGTCCTTGAGTTGATAATAGGAGGTGAAAATTCATGATCATTCATGCTCTTTGAAGATGGTAAACAATCAAAAGATGTGCTCTTGAGAAAAAAAGTCAACAAAATCCTTTGTGATTGTCACTGCTGTCGAGGCAGAATTCTAACAAAAACTCTGTATCAGTTATGCTCTTGCGATGATGTTATGAAAATCAGGTTCATCAATAGTTTTGAAGGAACTATCATTACACTGAAGATTTGCAAATAGTTTTAGTGGATTTGTGGACAACACCCCCTCCCAAGTGTTTGCTTTATGGCGATCATTTGTAAAACTCAATATACGACTGTTTTCGAACACTTATGACTTGGACCACACTTGTAAGAGCAGTGATAGTTATTTATAAATTTATTTTGTTGATTAAAGGTCATCATACGAGAAATTAGGGTCCACAACCTTCAGGGACAAAAAGACAAGACTTATTGTATTGTATCTTGACAGAGTTTCAAAACAAAAACATTTATCTCCCCTTGTGTAAGAAATATTAAGAGCAGTAGAATTGAAGTGAGAAAATCTTTGTAGCTATGGTTACTGAATTAAGAAGGATGATGTTATGATGAATACTTTATTTTATAAAAATCCTTGATTAAAAACACCGGAAACAAAATTAATTTTATGGGATTGAATTCATCATTTTCGATTCAAAAAGAAGAAATAGTTTGAAATAATATGCAGACGCATTTGACTTTAACCATTTTAATATAAAGCTTACAAATAGTAATTCTGGGTTTTCTTGAAAAGATCTTTTAAAAAAAAACAGTTGTGTCTGAATATTTGTTAAGGTGTAGAAAAAAAGCAAAACAAGAGAAAACTTTCACAATTTTTGAGCTAAACATTGATTTTTGAAATTCAAAACAAAGCAAGAGGTTCTTGTACAGGAAGGAAAGGTTTCCTCATATGATGGTAATGTGCCTTACTTTTCACGTATTCATGTATTAGCTATGTGAAAAGAACTGATACAATTTTTCAAGTGACATGCACTGTTTTAACTCCATTATGTAGTGTGGATAGACGACCCATACGTATATGTTAAAGGATTTGGTTAAATTTTGTTTTTAAGAGATGGGAGCTTTTGATTTAAACCTTTTTTCACTTTTTCGTAATGTCCTCATGGGCCATCTTTGATCGAAATAAAAACTAGACATGTCTCTTTTTAAATACTTATACTAATGGCATGATCCTATGAAAATGACATTTTTTTGTCATTACACATTTTCATTGACGTAGTTTGTTTTTTATACAGTTGTTCATATACAAGGCTGTTTCAGTGTACAATTAGATACATGAAAAAAAAATATAAATTTTGATGAGAGGTAAAGTTGGATATCCTGTTCGATATCTTTTAAATCTTACAATTAAGATGTATTAAGCTTGTATTTTGATGTCTATGTACAGATGAATATCTTAACCAAAATATTTTTGTAACAAAAAAAAATAGATGACAGGAACTTTCTTATTTTAAATGGGCATATCGTCAGAAAAAAACACTGTAAAATCATTATTTGATAGAGTTGCAGGGTGAAACTATCCTTGTTTAGCTGATAAGGTTTACATGCAGTACTTTCTTATGAATATGCAGGTGATTTATAAGAAATAACTTAACAAAAAAGATTCTTAGATATTATCACATGGAACTGTTTGATAACAAATTTTCTGCCAGTTAGGTAAGGCAGAGTTATTTCCCATGGAAATAAATAAAATCACTTAAATTCTTTAATGTACATGTGAATCACTTGAATAAGACTAGTTCTCTCCTTTTGTAACTTCTCTCTGGCGGAGAGAGATAGCAGCGTAACAAAGGGAGAGAACCAGTCTAGACTTGAATGTCTAATGTCACTTGAAAATATATTTAATAAGAATTAAATTCAGATACTTAGAGATAAGGAAAAGGATTCAGATAAAAGATTTTGACAACTTGTACTTATACGTATGGTTAAGATCCTACCCCTGTAACTACAGTATTGGAAGTACAGATTGAGAAGCTCAATCGACGTAGGTCCAATACCTGTAAAGTAGACAGTATACATGTAAATTGTCGGTATTTAATGGAAGGATGCAGTCTTCATTGATAATTTAGTTCAATGTCTGAAGTGTTGCTATCATTGATGTAATACCCTGTTAAACGTTCTTACCTCACTATTAGGTTATATCATTAACTTGTATGTGCCCTTTCATCCCTACACGGTTTTCGAAAGTAGTGAATAATTCCGTAGAATTTAATAGCAAAAGTGTACGGTGTACACAGTTGACAGATTAAATTTCCCATGCTAGTGTCCTCAACAGCGGCAAATTTTATCCAGCTATGCTACAGAATTTAAAATTGTATAAAAAGAGACATATTTTAGTTGTAAAATGATTTTTTCGATGCATCGGATTGGATGACTACTATTTTGTCATAACTTTATTATTTCTCAACTTGATGGTTCATATTTTTTTTAACAAAATTTGTTTTGTTGTTCAACTGAACTAGATGTTTATTAAGAGTGACAATTTGTTTTGCTCCAAATCTTGAACATTTTGTTGAAAATCATGTAAAGAAATTGGAATAAATAAACATTTCATTAAGGAGGAGGCTGTGTTCACCAAAAAGTTACATTTTTCGGAATTTTTATTTTTGCTTTAAGTTTTGCCTTAATGCTTATTTTAATGTGTGAAAATCTCAATACTTTGAAGATTTGAAAAGCAATAATTAAAAATTATTACTGTGTTGATAGATGAACAACTTTAATGAGTTTAGGCTCTTACGGGTAATCTTGATTTTAGTAATGAAGTTTGTAGCAAAAAATGTTAAAAACAAGTTGATGAATATTTTAACTGATTCATTTTAACATACATGGTTGTAGCTATATAAAAGTTCTAAAGTACAGAGGATAGGGATATCTTGCCTGCTTTACAGCTACAAGATTTTAATATCAAGTGAAAAGTTGGTTTTCTTCTCACAATATGCAACTTAAAGTAAACATTTGAAAACAACAAGGTTGTTAAAACATTATTGGAAGACTACTATTACTATTATTTATCAGCTTCACATTTTAAAGGTATTGGAATTGTAACAAATGTTCTTATGTGTAAAACTATTTGTTTTTAAAAAATGATGCTGATCAACATTTTTTAAAGCTCTTTAATTAAGAAGTACCAGAAAATATATTAAGGCATAAAGTTGTTAAGTTTGTTTGTATGTGAGGGGATTTTAAGACAACACATACTGAACTGTACAAGGCTAAGAACAAGATATGTAATTAGTGTCGGTAGTAAGGTTTTTGATTTATCAAATATGCAGGGGAGTATAAAATGAAAAAATTTAGGATGTAGATTTTCCGACCTGAATGAAATTAAAACAATTCTAAAGAGTGAAGGTAACATCGTTTTAACTAATTAAAATTTTCAAATAAGTAATTAATATTTAAGAGGAGTTAACTCGACTTGACTTGAAGTAACACAGTTTACATGTAAAAAGGTAGAGTTGTTCCCCTTGGATTGCCTGTAATGACATAGTTATTAGTACATATCAAGGTGAGGTCACTTAGATATCATGTGAACCTTTTAAACATTTTCATTTGTGTTAAATTAAAGAGTTTTTATGGAGTTTGTAAATGGTTCAGAATATCAATGTGGAAGTTAATATTTTCGTCTGCAGAAGTTTAGTCAATCAGAGATCACCTTCAATATAATTTCATTTTTATAATCCACATTGTGTGTTTCGATGTTATTTTTATTCTCATAAAGAAATAAAAATATGTACTGAAGGCCAACAAATAGAATCCTTGGTTCTCAGGGCCCTCATTTATCTACGTTCAAGCCCCTAAGCATTACAAATTTTATTGAAATGTTGTCTTTACCGTTGTTATTTAGGGTTAATATACACTTAAGTATTGAAGTATTTTAACTTGGTGATAATTCCTTGAAAGTATTATTATAAATAATAAAACAAGTTATAAATATGCAACTGTAGACATACATTCTTTAAAATGGATCATATTTCAAAGTTTATCACTCAAAGCTTTTTTCCATTTCAAATAATAAATAAATAAAAACACCTTCCTGCCTCATCTAAATTTACAAGAAGGGGACTGAAAACAAAGTAATTAATTGTATATAGCCTTAGACTAGAACTGGTATCAGGCAGTAATAAAGAAGAATGGAAGATTCCATTTTCTTGTTATGTAGGGATGAAAGGGTTTTACATGGATTGTTTCAATAATCATGTTTGTGTTTCTACTTTGTTAAAATTAGATTTGTATTGAAGTCATGATTAGATGTTGAATAAGATGATAATGACAATGACTATGAAGTGAACGACGATGATGATGGCTATAATTATAGAGTTTGTTATTTCAGTTATGTACATATAAAGATACGGAATTATTTTTGCTATATTAACACGTAATGATGAAATATAGATGAAACATGATACTTTATCTATCTATAAATAATATATTATATATATATATATATAAATGAAATATATATTTTGCCTTGCTTATATACCATTGATACATATATAAATAATGTTTAAAATGTAGTACATGTATGAATACTGGTACAGTTGGAGTCATATTATTCTTAATGTTTTATAAATATGTCATTTTGATAATCGTAGATATAATCTCTTTTGCTGTCTCCATTTTTATGTATAACTTTCAAGGATAACTGCAAACTTCTTTTAGAATTCTTTTTAACAATATCTTCTCTGATTTGATTTTTACTGAGGTTCATCAAATCATCTTTTTTATGAGACATATTTTTCTTAAATTCATTTCTTAGAAACTTGTTAATTCTTGATTCTCTTCAAACTTTTAACAGACATAGTGGACTGTGTTGAATGTTGATGTTCTATTTATTTTCAGTCGTAAACACAGTTTGGCTGAATATGGCAAAAATAAAATTGACTACTTGTTTCCCAGAACCTGCCTCAGCTGTTTTAGAAGTCCCTTTGTTGAGTGACAGATTTTTCTTTTCTTTTGATATTTATGTAATTTTATAAGATGTGTATGGAATAAGTGTTTTTAAATATCTTAGTTGGTATTAATTTCTTGAAAGTATTATTTCAAATAGTAAAACAAGTTACTAAAGGAATGGTTGATTTAGAATAGATCTATATGATATTTTCAAAGTTTATCCTTTAAAAGTTTTTAGGATCTCGAGTTAAATATAATGCAACCTTTCTTATAACTCATTTCACAAGACGTAGACCAAGAAACAAGTAATTAATTTTGTATGCCCTAAGAAACAAGATAGTTTTAGTGAAGGTATTTTAACAGTGCCTTTGACATCATACCTTTCTTGCAGACTTGTACCTTGATTTCAAATGTACAGATAATCCAAAGAAATCGAATCATCATCTCTAATTGTGTGAATGGCTGTTGATATGAACTTTTATCTCATCCCAAGTACAGTGTCTTAATAGCGTGATGATTGTGGAGTCGATCAACTCCAAGTATATGTAAGACAAACTCCGATCAAGTTTGATTACACAATTCGAACTCCACCGTTCCTAATTTTTATGTCACACAAGTAAGGAATTCCTGAATTATTTGCAGTTTAATACTATTCTGAATCATTTTCTTTTTTTAAGAAAATTAACCAAAACCTCTCTGTATTAATTTAAGGCTGAGACACAGTTGTCTGTTGTATATGGGCACACATTTAATGTGTGTTTACTGTTAACTTAACACTTGAGCAATGTAGAATTACACATTTTTGTTTCAAATTGCTTTACTTCTTTGATGACTTTTTGTCCCCCATATCATCGTAATTCTATATTTACCTCATTTCTGACTTTCATATCTTCACTTTGGTTTCTAGAGTAGGACTTCATTACTACAATTGTGTTAATTTCTGCTTTAGTTAGTTTCATACTTTGTAAATTTGTGTGTGTCAAATTTTGTTTTAAATGCCAAAAGTTATGAGTCCACTGCGAACAAGAGAGATTGATGTCAGACTTCTCTTGTATTCACCATGCTTTAAACATGCTGGTTCAGATATTTGAATTTACAATTGTATATGAAATGTTTTTTCTTTGCTTTTCTCGTTCAATTGTCATATATAAAATAGAGATCTTTAGCTCTTAAAAGTAAAGAGGTGACATCATGTCAAAGTGTGTAATAGAGTCACATCATCTGTGCCTTTTACTAAGAATAATTACACAGTTTTTCAAACATAAATACTATTCAAAAGAGCTGTTCATGTTCTTTTGCAATTGTAATATCAAAACTAGTCTTTAGCTTTTTAATTCCCAAATCAAGGTAGTTCATTTTTATCACCTGCAGATCAAATGATTCTTTTTGGAAATGGAATTTTTTGAAAATGTAAACAGGTGTAGAACTTAAACTGAAAGAAAAAAGGGACAATAGATTTATTTCATTATTTTTACATTAACCTCATTGATGAGTGGTTATCAGGTAGTGACTAATACACCCCTATCAACATACAATAACAGAACCCATTCTAATGTTACAATCATAGAATGGAAGATTCTAACATATGTCAGAAGGTGAACAAGATAATAGCTGTGATTTAGTGCTGATTTGATGTTTTTGTAGGTCATTTAGTTAATATTTTACCGCCTTTCATGAAGATGTTGACAACTTCACACAGTAGATAGACCTATGGAGTTATGTGAGGATTTGTTGATCTTTATCTGAAGGGTCAGAGTAGCGGGTAACCGGGTTACCAAATTGCTTGCTAGCTTTTGTGATGTGTGTGTGCTGTCAATTAAAACTCTTTTACTTTACGTAAATGAAATTAAAAAAAGGGCAACATATAGATTTCAATTAAAAGGGCTGGAAGTGCTCAAATCGCAGAAGTTATTGCACTCTTTCGGAACTCGGAAACCTCATTTTAGCTGAAAAGTGTAGTTTATTAAATGTACATATTAAGCGATAATTTTAGATTTTTATACTCTGCTTGGCATACTACCTGATTTCATGAAATATACCCGCACATGTGAGGTGGGGGGACAATTGTACATTTGTTTTTATCTTACCTATGATTTAATACAAAAAAGAAATTAATAAAACTATACAAACTATAGTTAAAGTGTTTTCTTTTCATTGTTCTGTGTGACTACCCTCGTACATATTGTCTTTATTGTTTAGGACTGTTCCATAATTAACCACATGGGAGGGGTTCGACGGCACTTTTTTAGAGGTCCCACCACCAATCAAATATTGAAACTGATTTAATATAAGGAATGGTAGGCAGATCTGGATGAACCCCATCACCTATGATATGTTAATTAAGGTGCCTCCCACTCCTCATAAGGTTATTTATGGAACAGCCCTTATGATGATAACATTCAACAATTAAATAAGTGTATGCTTATTTCTTAATATAATTCACATGTCGTCTTCAGATGTTGTTTGTTAAAAAAAAAAATGCATTTTCAATTCCTGAAAACAAAATTCTATCTGTTGTTCAAAATTTGTATTGCTCTTGAGCGAACTGTGAAAGTTCTTTTGAATAAGGCAAGCGCTGTCTGAAAAGTATCCCCATGCTAATCTTTTCATACTGCTTCAAATAATTCATTCTGTTCACACTGCTGTTAAACAAAGTCAACAAGTATTTAAAGTGTTCCTGTAACAGAGGCCATATGTTAGGAGACAGACACTCTACCAAATGAGCTAAAGGATTAATCCTACAGTACTACTAGCAAACAGGTTCCCAGTGGTGTAATACCCATATTGTGCAGCGTATCAGGGGAGGGAACCAGTCTACAGTACAAGCTGTAGTAAGGGCGATACTGTATCACTGGGTGACACTACTCCAGGGCCGTAGCCTGTGAAAAACTAGTTGGAGAGGCAAAATATATTTATTTCTCGCACATGTATTTATATATTGCCGACCAATTTTATCCAAGCTTGGTAGGAAGTTTCCCTAGAGGAAGGGGATTCAGATTTGTTCAAATAAAGGGGCTGGGCCCCCAGGGGGCATCCCTAGGGGACCAAAAGGGAGAACATTTGACAAAACTTCAAAAATCTTCTTCTAATAAACTAGATGGCCTATAGCTTAATGTTTTGGTATGTAGTAACTTTAAGACTTGGAGGACCAAGTTTGTTTACAGTATGACCCTGGGGTCAAAAATGGGTTACACGTTTTTCGTTCAAATTTCAACACTATGGTTAATATGTTAACTTTTCACATTTTCACCTTCTTGTCCCAAAACTACTGGACCAATTTCATCCAAACTTGGTAGAAGACATCCCTAGGGAAAGGGGGTTCAGATTGTTCAAATGAAGGGGCTTAGCTACCAGGGGGCTTCACAAGGGGGCCAAAAGGGAAAAAATGGGTTAAAATTTCAAAAATCTTCTGATAATCTAGAAGGCCTTGAATTTAATGTGTTGGTATGTAGTAGTTTTAGGGCATGGAAAACCAAGTTTGATCAAGGTGTGACCCTGGGTAAAATGGGTTACATGTGTTTGGGTTAAAGTTGAACACTATGGTTAATAGGTTTTTTTTCCCACACATTTTCGACTTTTAGTCCAAAACTATTGAACCAATTTCACCCAGACTTGGTTGAAGGCATCCCTAGGTTAAGGGGGCTCAGATTTGTTCAAATGAAGGATTAAGGCCCCTAGGGGTGCCTTTTTCGGGGCCAAAATGGGGGAAAATTTGAGAAAATTTCAAAAATCTTCTTGTTAACTTGAAGGCCTAGTGCTTAATGCTTTGTTATGTAATAACTTGAGGGCATGGAGAACCAAGTTTGTTTAAGGCATGACCCTGGGGCCAAAAGTATTCAAGTGCAAATATTTAGTTTTTTTGCCTTTTTCAACCAGATGGACGTTAAGGCCTGATGGGCGTCTTGTTGTTGAATTAATTTATGGTTTTCTACCATTTAGATGTGATATTTATTTGTGGTACATGTCTATTTGAAAGTTTGCAATTATACACTGTCAAATTAAAGCATTGTTTCCAAAAATTAACATTTATAGCACAGTATTACGTATTTATCGTTATCATTCTCACTTCAAGGTTTTCTATACTAAAATACTTATAAATAAGAAATGATTTGTGGATCATCAGTTACTTATATGAAACAGACAGACCAAAATGTACCAGAGTGGTGGCTTAGAGGCTAAGATTTTGCTTTGTGATCTGGAAGGCAGTGGTTCCAATTCTGGTCGTTTCATGAGCTTAAAGACGTTAAATTTAGGTTATGTTAAGTGCTCAACATTTCTTGGATGGAGAAAGATTGGTTAATTGTTCAGTATCAGGATAATGTGACCGAGTAAAGTATTGTATCAATGTGTCTGTGGCTTGATATTTCAGGGAGATAGCACTATAAAGTTGCCATTAGTTTGCACTGCCACAATCAGACATCATCTCAATATGACCTAGACATGAGTTAAAGGGCTGTTAAAACAAACGGACCAAAATGGAGCATTGTATCTGTGTCTAGGTTTTGTCCTCACTGTTAAATGCAGCTGCTAAAAACACCAAGCTTGCACTTGAAAGTTGTGTATATTTTGTTTAAGTCTATGATGCTCATCATATGTTCACAGTGCAATACAAAAACAACTACAACAAATACATCTTTGGGCGAAGAACGTGAGTTTGTGAAATTCAAGGGGACACAATTTCCCATGAAAGGGAAAGGTATTTTTTGAAATGTAATAAAGGTATTATTAGTCCTAATTATGCGACTCTTGTGTCTCTTATTTTTATTTTTGGAGCAGAGTCTACTCCGTTCCCCCAAAAAAACCTGGGAGGAATACGTTAAACGTATTCCTCCCAGAAAAAACAAAGTAAAGAAAATTAGGTTAGCATTGTAATTAGTCGGATATCGGGCTATGTATCATATGCAGTGATATATAAGTCACTGTTAGATGCGAGAAAATAAATATAACAAGAAAGCATTGCCATTAATGTTTAACCAGTTTGGTAAAGAGTTGATAGTGATACAACTAATAGATGATAGTCTGCGGCCTCAAGAATAAGTTACTTCCCTTCGGTAAAACCACTACGCTTGAAATCGAATATACTTTATCAGAACAATTGTTTTATCTTTATTAAGAGAAATGATATGATTTAATTTTTACAATGAAATCAGAAATCAAAAATAAACAAAAGATTTTACTATAGAAACCAAGTAGTGTTTTCATTTATGGTGCACTATTTTAGCTGTAAACCGGAAGTAGAAAGTATAATAATTTAGTGTTGTTAGGTTACTTTTTGACTTGGGACGAATTTCAAAGTTGTCAGATGGACATTCACGATACTGTTGACTTACTGGACATCGGTATAAATCCCTGCTAACTATTGTGTGAGTTAGAGCGATCTTAAATTTATTTCATCTTTAATCGCCGGGTCAAATGTTACACTTTCCTAAAAACTGATGAAGCAAACATGTTCAGACTCGAACTAACGATTCACAATATAGTGACAGCGGTCAGTTTATGTTTGTCATAGAGTTTAACGACTTTGCAACACGTCACAGTAGTGACCTTTCGCATCCACCACTCTTGTCAGTTTATTGTGGTTTAGATTTATCTCCCAATTGAATGTGTCCATACTATCTTATTGTTTTTGCTTCAGATGCAAAGTACAGACATTTTACCAATTTTTCAGAATAATCCGTCATCGCATTTAGATTTTGCTTATATGTATATTGTCATGTTTCTGTATCTAACCTAAATAAAAGTTAGAAATCTAACGGTGTGTCCCCTTGTGCAGTGATCTCATTCCTCTGCTAGAAGGGGTCTTGACATGCCACTGCCTGTATCTATGAAAGGTAACGTCAACCGGACCTCATATGTTGTAGGAGTACCATTTAGTAGTGCTTTTCCGATTAAGTTCTTTTGTCGGACTTGCCTCGTTTTGTCTGGAAAATCGATTAATCGATCAGTGTTTTCTGAAATCGATTTTAAATGACTAATCAGGGTTCTCCATAATTTCAAATTTTACTGTGGGGAAAAGTATCAAGGTGCAATATATACATGTATAGGGACTCATATCATTAGGGAATAAGAGGGTATAAGGGGGGGAATTAAAATAAATTATTAATCAATAATAAAAAATTCTTCTGCGGTTTAAGGATACTTGGGAGGTTAAATTTGTTCACTTTCATGTTTTTCACTTTTTTGCATAAGTTTGTGCTTATTCATAAATTTTAGCATAAGATGATACATTTTTTCTTATATCTCCAAGCTTGATGAGGTTATTAGCATATTTATGTAACT
>JAUMGZ010183839.1:0-11201 GCA_032359645.1 Pododesmus macrochisma
CGCAACTGGAAAGCGAATGTGTGTATGTATCATATAATAGAATAGCATTGTATGAACCGTGTTACTACATGTTTGTGCTCATTTATTTACACTTTGAAATATTTTGAATTAACTTTTTTGAGTCTGATCATTAAGACGGGTTAAACATGTGTATATTTCATAAAACATTTTTTTTTGTACATTAAGACAGGGTTTATTACATGGTTTTCATTAGGAGTACATGTTCATATTTTCCGAGGTCAAACTTGTAGAATCAAACGTCCTGTTTTTGAATATTTTCTTACACACCCATGGTAAAATTGGATGTTCAATTTTATTTTGTGGGGCGGGATGTTATGTATATGTGTGTGTTGGGTGTGAAAGAAAACGTGTAAAGGGAGATAAGTCATCGATTTATGTTTTTGTTGCTCTCCCAAATAGGAGATATGTTTTTATGGTAGAGAAGAATAAATAGAGAACAGAACAGACGTCTTTTCTTGTTATATATGCATACTTGATGCTAATTCCCTACATGGTGGAGAATTCTAAAGGATCCAAGATGTGACTTTTACGATAAGTTATCGTGTTCACTTGTTTTGACATTTGTGTTTCTATCGTACCTTACGTGAAACTTCTACAATGTGAAGCCAGTGATTTTGTCGTTTCTCGTGGCCGGCCTGTTGGCCTGTCGGTCGGCCACGTGCGAATTTGGCGGGAATTTTTTTTCCGCATGTAAACCTATTCATCAATGTTGGCGATTTATATGGAATTACCAGTGACAGTGTTATGGTTATACATGTATATGTTTTAACTTGTATTTGCATCTTTCTGAGAAACATTCGTCATTTGTAAATTCATGATGCAGTTTTGATTTCCTATACACGTGACAACGGCATAATGTTAGAGCGATTATTGAGGTCAGGGCCTGACCTTTAACATTTTACTTCGTCTGTATCTATACATGTATATCATTGATTGGAGATGTCAGCGGCTGTGTTATCCCAACACGTCATGTGGTGTGCATGACGGCTTTTCCTGATGGACAGCTTGAATTTTTCGCCCATGGTCGATGAACCGCATGCTGAATCACTATTTGTGAAATCAACTTTTGTTTATAGTTCAGCAAGCAGCTGTTTTATCTACTTGTCATCCATTTTCAACTATACACATTTCGTTTCGTGAAACCTACAGCCCAGTGTCACCGTGTACTACCCCACATCAGAAGTGTCTACACCGTTAACTTGATCTATTTAAAGTCGTAACCAATCCAACAACATTATTCCAAATAGACAGAACAAAACACAACAATGGCGTCAGAAAAAGAAAATTCCAAACTGAAATGGACTGATAGTAAATAAAATATCTATTAGCGACAAAACAAACCAGAACAAACACTACATAACTGTGTGGTGACGTAAGCAACAGTGTTTTTTTTAACATTATGGTCAACATCATTACCATATCCATATGTTTTGGCGGATGGTTTACCAGAGCGGAATGTAGGCAAATTATTTACATGTATCTCACTGCACTGCACAATTCGCCAAACTATTTAAGGAATATAGAATGGCATGACCCTTTATTTTGAAAGAGAGAATATATATATAGCCATAATGCAATCATTTTTTCTACAACTGGTTTTGATATTTCAAATAAAAAAATATGTAAAAAAAAACGTTATTCAACGGGAAAACATCAAAATACAAATGCTAAACTAAAGTGAAATAACTAGAAGTGAAACCAGGTGTTCTCGAAGCGTGAGTGTTTCATTATACTTGTGAGTCACCCGCCATGATGATAAAACTATACTATTTAGAAAGTATTTGAAACCATTTGTTAAAAAATTAACATATATGTACTTCTTATTTGTTGGTTTTTTTTTATTCATTTGGTAATTTCATTTGAAGTTTGAATTATTTAGCATGCTGTACCATGACTCAGATATGACCCCATGACGTATGTGGGAGTTGAGATATTTACACACTTGGTTGTGTAAGTGTCCATAATGAAGAATAATAGGAAAGAAACAGTCTTAAAATCAAAGTATAAAAATGCACTTGTTAAGTTTACCAGCGCATGCGCAGTGGCCCAGTAGTTGGTCGTTCGCTTCGTGCTGGTAAACTGGAATCCCAGAATCCCAGGTCTTGGGATCGAATCCCAGTCGCGTCAAAATCTACGACGTTAGAATAGGCAATCTTCTCACTCCCTGTTAAGCGCTCACCGTTACTAGGTAGGATGACTGTTTGGCTCGGTGTCAGTATAGTGTGACTGAGTGAAGTATCATGTTAATGTGTCTGTGGCGTGATATTTCAATGAGACAGCACTATAAAGTCACCATAAGTGCGCACTGTCACAGGCAGACATTGTCGCGATATGACCCAGACACGTTTTCCATTTCTTTCATGGATGTTTCATTGACCAATGTCTTCACAAAATACTTGTCCTCTTAGACGTTATTGGGGTTAATGGAGAGCACTGGTCCAGTCGACCGCATAATAGAACATTTATAACCCGAAACTGTGAAAAACACACTCACATTTCACTGACTTTAGTCTTTTTTCTTGAGGGTTATCGTGAAGACAGGTTTACATCAGAAAGTCCTGAGCTAATCGTTAATATTATTTAAGGTCATTGTCACTATAATCTTATATTACAGATCTGGTGTTATTTGTTTACAATTTATTCTCTATTATTGTTGGGTTTTACATACATAGTTCTCATACCCGAATGACCACTGCATTAGCCCATTATGACGGTTGGCTGTGTCCATTTAATTCGCAGATACAACGAATATTGAAAAGAATATAAACAACTATTGAGGCTTTGCACGGATGCCCTCAACTGGCGACGTAAACATTTACCTGGACGAGTGTTATGTTGACTATATAATCGTAATCGTACTACCTTTGACAATATTCACTCAGTCGCTACGGATTCAAATATAAGTAAACTACTTGTTCTTTAACATCATTGTAAAGCATGATTATTATTCTTCCAAATATACTAAATTCGTGAAATTCTGTTTGATCATATCCCATTCCTTTCTTCATCTCCAGATAATATTACCCACTTTGATGTGTAGGTGAGCACGCTAGTTGAACCAATAAGTGAAAACATAACGTTTTTTGACATATTATCTTTAGATTATTATTCTATAGCACATATTTGTACATTTTCGTGATTTCTCGTGCACTAGTTAATGCACTTTAGTTAGGCTTATGCGAACCAGAACACTGAATACAATTTCGTGGAAATGACAAACTGAAATTTATACCGGGAAATATGTTCTTTTTTGACTACGCGCACATTTAAATTTCATTCGTCTTGTAGACAATTTAAAGTGCCTAATGTTACCGACTTTGATGTGGTGTTTTTTAAACTATTGACTTTCTATTATATTTTTAGCAGTATATCTCATCTAAAAATACGTGTTACATGTGTAGTGAAATGCAGTTTTATAGGGAGGTTTTAGATTCGATCTTTACAATAAGTTTTAACACCTTGATTTATCCATCACTATCACACTGCCTCTCACCCTTCCCTTGTGATTTATCATTTACTTTTGAATGCTACGTTCGTTCGTTCGTTCGTTCGTTCGTTCGTTCGTTCCTTCGTTCCTTCCTTCCTTCCTTCCTTCCTTCCTCCTTCCTTCCTTCCTTCCTTCCTATCTTTTCCTTTCTTTCTTTCTTTCTTTCTTTCTTTCTTTATTTCTTTCTTTCTTCTTTCTTTCTTTCTTTCGTTTCTTTTCATTTCTTTTTAGTCCATCTGGACTGAAGGTCTAAAGTGGACTTTTCTTAAACAAATCCCGTCTGTCGTACGTCGGCGTCCGTCCGTCGTAAACTTTTCACATTTTCGACTTCTTCTCCTAAACCACTGGACCAATTTCATCAAAATTAGGTAGGGAGTATCCCTAGGGAAAGGGGGTTCAGATTTGTTCAAATGAAGGGGCTTGGCTCCCAGGGGGCGCCACTAGGGGCCAAAAGGATGTAAATTGACAAAACTTCAAAAATCTTCTTCTATTAACTAGAAGGCTTAGAGCTTAATGTTTTGGAAAGTAGTAACTTAAGGGCATGGAGAACCAAGTTTATTCAAGGCGTGACCCTGGTATCAAAAAAAGGTTACACGTTTTGGGGTCAAAGCTCAACACTATAGCAAATATGTTAACTTTTCATATTTTCGACTTCATGTGCAAAATCAATGGACCAACTTCATCCAAACTTAGTAGGTAGTATCCCTAGGGGAAGATTCAGATTTGTACAAATGAAATGGGTCAGCCCACAGGGGGCGCCACTTTGGGTTCCAAAAGGGGGAAATTTTACAACATTTCAAACATCTTCTCCTAATAAACTAGAAAGCCTAGACCTTAATGTTTTGGTATGTAGTAACTTTGGTGCATGGAGAACTAAGTTTGTTCAAGGCGTGAACCTTGGGTCAAAATTAGGTTACGCATTTTGGGGTCAAAGTTCAACACTAGAGTAAATATGATAACTTGCAGTTCAAGATAGAATTGTCGCAGGCGAGGGTTGGTATGTATGTTAAATATATCAAGACGAGGCGATAGCAGAGTCATGAGATAACATACATACTATCCCGAGACTGAAATTATTCTATCTTGAACAGAAAAAGGTACGAATTTCTTATCTCGTCCTTTATGGCAATTTAACTATGAATATAACTATAAAAATACATCAATTTCCCCTTTGGCATCCCTGCAAAGGCGCTTCTGACGTAGCATCAGTGACGTAATTTTTGTGTTACATAGCGCGTGACAACGATCTCGATACACTTTCATTGTTTATAGCACTTTAAATTGATCTCGGTACTAGTACCCGAGACAGATTTATGTCGTACCCCTATATTCGTGATATTTCCTTGTCTAATGGACGAGACAATATAAACTGTGTGATACTATGATTATGTGTATGCACGATCGTGTAAAATGATTTATTGAGGAATAACGGGTGTTCGTTAATTAGCCAATAGAGTGCTTGGATTTAACGCAAACAAGTTATGATGTTTGTTAAAGAGTTATACGGGGTTTATGATGTCAGTACATTTCGTATGTGCTGAGAGCGAAGCTTGACACCATACAGTGTGTTATTTCGTATTAGACTACCATTGCACTCTGTAACGAATTTATCTTTCCAACTTCACTATATCAAGTGAACAAACATAGCAGAACAATACCTCTGGTTATTCACACACACACACACACACACACACACACACACACACACACACACACACACACACACACACCATAGCGACATTTTAAAAGGTACAATTCGATATTATAAAGTTATTGAATGGGTTTGAGGGAAATAGCAAATTTATGGGAACCCGTGACAAGAACTATTTCCCGAGGCGAAGCCGAGGTAGATAGTTTTTGGTGAGGGGTTCCATTCAATAACTGTTTTATTATACTGATGCAAGCACTGGGCATGCCCGAGAATTTGCGATAACAATGGGTCAGACGGTTCCATAAATACCTAGTTCATTTGCTATATTATAGCTACTTTAACTTATACACTTTATATAGAGAAAAATAAGCAAAAGTATAATAAATAATTTTGAAATATAATTAATATGCAATATCAGTAACGTGATACTTTGGCATTGCCAATACTATTTTCCCGCGCCCCTTTTTTTGTTGGATTGGTGTCCCTCTCTGGTGTTTGTGTGTGCATGATGCATCAACGATGAATATTTGTAAGGCTTTTCGCAACAAAAATGTGCAAGAATATGTAATTTTATAAAAAAGAATTCTATAAAGCATTATACATAATGCCAAGATATTTTACAAAGCCAAAAAGCTCAAAAAAAAAATAATATCAAAGCGCACGACGAGTATGATATTTGATTCGTGATAAACATCATTCCTGATAAGTGTCTTACGATTAATTGTCAAATTATATTCTTGAGTGTTCATAAAACTATCTAATCGTTGGGTATTTTCTATCAACATGGTGATTTATCACAATACAAAAATGCAACCTGAATCATGCCTCCGATAAATATGATATTTATAAGAGGAAGGAGCCAAAACTCTGTGTGAATTACCCCGTCGCGAACCCCAGATCACAAGTAATATCTGTATACCTTAATGCCTTACACAATATTATGTTTTATATTAATTTACAAAACTCAACATGTTTCGTCTTTTTAATATTTTTCAGAAACTAAAGATTTACCAGACGAGATTGAACCATCGGCAGATCAAGATATCAACCAAATTTCAGACGCCAAACCAAAAAGTGCACCAAACCTTCCATCAGGTAAATCTGAAATAGAAACATCAGGGCCACAAGGAAAATCTCTTGGTGCTTTAGACAAGGGTAATAACATGTCTGATACAGCTGTGGAACTACCTATTTCTTCCGCTAATAACGTTTGTGATGGCGATACGGGACGTGAAACCCCGGCTGAAGTGAGAGATTGTGTGGAATCCACACTTAAATTAGCTGGTAGAGATACACCTGGAGGGAGCACAGATGTCGTAAATGGTAGTGAAGCTGCTGCTGACGTTAAAGAAGAAGTAGCACAGCAAGAAACAGTTCCCTCCTCTGAACAGAGTGAACCATCACACGAGCAATGCATAAAACAAACATCATCGGCACCTGCAACTGAGGAAAGTTTGCAAATCGAAGTGAGTGAACCAACTGAGCCTGCTCTTACACAATCAGATGTATTGGCGACTGAAGAAGGTGAAACGGAAGAATCTGTAACAAAAGCAACAACAGAAACCAATGAAACATCTCAGAAAGATCAAACAGTTGATGAAACAGCCGCAGAACAGGAGACGGCAGAACAGTCTAAAAAGGATGATCAAGCAGCTGTAGTAGAAACAGAACTGCAGACCGAAGCAGGTTCAGCAGCTAATTCTGAACAAGTTACAAAATCGGAAGTAGAAGAAAATCCCGAACAAGAAAAACAAAATGAAGTTGAAGAAGACAAAACTGTTTCAGAAGCCATCAAGCCCGATGAATCAATTCCGAATGCTACAGAAAAACAAAAGGCAGATACTACAGATTCTGACAAATCTCCAGATGAACAACATACAAATGAACTCCAAGACACCCAAGCTGATAAAACAACAGAACCAACCACTGAAATATCACCATTAGCGATGGAGACGTCAACTACAGAACGAGTCAATGAAGAAAAACCAGCTGATGAAACAGTAGAACAAACCACAGAAAACAAAGGAGAAAATGAGAAGGAGGTTGCAGAAGTTAAACAGGAGACAGTAACTGCAGAGTCAAAGCCAGCAGAAACAAGTGACTTACAAGAGGTAGGGCAAGCAGCAGTCGAAAACAATGTCGAATCACAAGAAACACCCACAGAAGCTACAGAGACATCTGCTTCAACCGAAGCGGCAAAGACAGCATCAGAACAGCCAGCTGAAAGTACACCTGATGACGTGTCTACTGATAAGGGAGTTGCTTCAGAAGAAAAGGAAGCAGACACATCAGGTAATGAGACTACGCAGTCCGAAGAAACGCATCCAAACGAGGCTGCTGAATCAGATCAAAATATAGAAGAAACAAAAACAGCAGAAACAGATTCTGAACAAACCGCTGCCGCATCTGAAGAGCCAACTACACAAGAAACTTCTGCAAGCACACAAGAAGAAAATTTGGTAACTGTAGAAGCAAAAACTGAACAACCAGATTCTAAATCAGCAACTAATGACATTTCCATGCCAGAAGCAGATTCAACAACCGATAACCCAGCAACTACTACGGAAGAAGTATCTGCTGAGCATGCTGCAAAAGAGACATTGGAACACACTGCCAGAGAGTCACACGAACCTGATGATGTAAAAACAACAGAATCTGCTGCTGCAGAATCAACCAAACCTGCTGCTGCGGAATCATCAGCCCCCACAGTGGAAGAATCTACAGCACCCGCTGCGGAGGAATTTAAAACACCCGCAGCTGAGGAATCTTCAGAACCTGCTGCTGAAGAATCTCCAGTCTCCGCTGCCAATAAATATTCTGCCCCCGCTGCTGAAGAATCTTCAGAACCTGTTGTAGAAGTATCACTAGAGACCACTACTGAAGAATCTTCGAAACCCGCTGCCGAGGTATCATCAGAACCTGAAGCTGAGAAAACATCAAACCCAGCTGCCGAGGAATCATCGGAACCTATTGCTAAGGAATCAACAGAACCTTCTATTGTAGAAATATCAGAACCTGCTGCCGAAAAACCACCAGCACCTGTTACTGAGGAGTCAGCAGAAGCTGCCCTCGAGAAGACATCAACGCCTACTTCTGACGAAGCTTCAAAATCAACTACTGAAGAAACTACAGCTTCAGATGAAACATCAGCAAGTGCTACAAAAGAGGAACCGCCTGTAACTGTCGCCGAAGAAGCGAACACAGGGTCAACTGAAGAAAGCTCGACAGCAACATCAGAGGAATCACCAAAGGCAACTGCTGAAGAATCGCAAAAACCAACTGCCGAGGAAACACCTGCTCCTGCTGCTAATGAGACAACTTCTACAGAGGAACCGAAATCCAGTGAACCACTGTCAGCTTAATGTTATGGGTCCGTGAACACATAAACTGGTGTATGTTTATAAATTGGAGGTGGAAGTTCATTTCCAAATTTGTTTCGACTGTGATGCACGCCTTTCGTCTCATGCATAATCCATTTACCGAGATATACGTTATTTACATTAATTTTATAAAATTAATCATTGAGTGACAATACGCTTTTTCCATGCGGTGGATTTTTCAATCGTACAAGTTTTTTTGATAGACAATTGCTTTATAGTCTTCGAATTTATTATCATATATCAAGGAGCTTTTTAAAGTGTTGCTAAATACTGATTTACCGACTTTTACTCATGTGATATGTATGTAAATATTGCACTTTATCTTTACAGATACAAATAAAATATTCTGTATTTATTATTGCATTGACCTTTCACTTTTTTCTCGATCGTTCTATTTCCATGCACGTTGTTGTACATATATACATATATACTATAATATGTTATGTGTGTTTACATCAGAAAATTTGTTTACTGAGATAAATTTATTTTAAAGCTACATCAACACACTCACATACAATAGAATAAGCAACTGGCCACTATCATCATATGTCTCGATAGAATATAATGACAAACAAAATGGATTAATGCATGGTTTGATTGCTTTGATTTCTGTTTGCTATACACCGGAATGACACTGAAGCATCGCGGCGGTTGACACATGTGTAGCAGGAAACGCTTACCATATCGCGATCACCTGGTTTTGCTTCTAGGTTTTTATACGCCCGCGAATTTTCATCAGGTTCTGCGTTTTTGGGTCAAAGTTCAACACTAGCAAATATGTTAATTTTCACATTTTGGACTACTGGACTAAATTTTAGTCCATCTGGACACTAGGTCCATAGTGGACTTTTCTCATACAAATCCCTTCCGTCGTACATTTTTCACATTTTCGACTTCTTCTCCTAAACTCCTGGACCAATTTTACCCAAACTTGGTAGGAAGTATCCCTAGGGGATTCAGATTTGTTCAAGTGACGGGGCTCCATTAGGGGTCCAAAAGGGGGAAAATGTGTTAAAACTTCAAAATCTTTTTCTAATAAACTAAAAGGCCTACAGCTTTATGTTTTAGTAAGTAGCAACTTTAGGGCATGGAGAACCAAATTTGTTTAAGGTGTGACTATGGGGTCAAGAATAGATTACGCTTTATGGGTCAAAGTTTAGCACTATAGCAAAAATGTTACTTTTTCACATTTTTGACTTATTGTCCAATATTACTGGACCAATTTCATCCAAACTTGATAGATGACATCCCTTTGGGAAGGGAATTCAGATTTGTTCAAATGATAGGGCTAGGCCCCCAGGGGTGCCACTTTGGGGTCCAAAAGTGGGATAATTTGACCAAATTTCAACAATCTTCTTATAATAAACTAGAAGGCCTAGAGCCTAATGCTTTGGTTTATAGTAACTTTAGGGAATGGAGAGCCAAGTTTGTTCAAGGCGTGACCCCAGGTAAAAAATGTTACGCATTTTGAGGTCAAAGTTCAACAATATATATAGCAAATATGATACTTTTTTATATTTTCGACTTCTTATCCAACACTACTGGACTTATTTCATCAAAACCTGGTAGATGTCATCCTTAGGGGAAGGGGGTTCAGATTTGTTCAAATGACAAGGCTCAATACACAGGGAGCGTCACTTGGGGGCCCAAATGGAGAAATTTGATAAAATTTCAATAGTCTTCTTATAAACTAGAAGGCCTTGTGCTTAATGTTTTGACTTAAAGTAACTTGAGGGCATGGAGAATGAATCAACTTTTTGAAGGCATAACCCTACGGTCAAAAGTTTAAAAATGCCAAAAATTTATATACAGGCCCATTTAACCCAGATGGACGTAAAGGCCCAAATGGGCCTCTTGTTTGACTTCTCCTAAATTACTGGACCAATTTCATCCAAACTTAGTAGAAAGTATCCCTAGGGATAGGGGGTTCAGGTTTGTTCAATAAAGGGACTTGGCCACCCCAGGGGTGCCACTGTGGGCCAAAAGGGGAAAATTAAACACACCTCTAAAAATCTTCTTAAAATGAACTATACGGCCTAGAGTTGAATGCTTTGGTATAAAGTAATTTTAGGGCATGGAGAACCAAGTTTGTTCAAAACGTGACTCTAGGGTCAAAAATAGGTTACACGTTTTGGGTTCAAAGTTCAACACTAGCATATATGTTAACTTTTCACATTTTGGACTACTGGACTAATTGTATCCAAACTTAGTAGAAGTCATCCCTGGGGCAGAGGATTCAGATTTGTTCAAATGAAGGGGCTCGGTCCCCAGGGGGCCTTAAGTGGTAACAATTGACAAAATTTCAAAAATCTTCTAAAAAACTAGGAGGCCTAGAGCTTAATGTGTTAGTATTTAATTATGTTAGGGCGTTGAGAACCAAGTTTGGTTAAGGCGTGACCCTTGGGTTAAAAATAGGTTACGCGTTTTTGGGTCAAAGCGCAACACTATATTTTATAGCAGATATGTTTACTGTACACATTTTAGACTTCTTTTCCCAAACTACTGGTATAATTACATCCAAACTTGAAAGAAGGCATCCCTACTTTCTGGGTGTTCAGATTTATTCGAATGATGGGGCTCTGGCCCCTCCCCATGGGGAGGTGGCATCCCTTTGGGGGGGGGGGGGGGGGGGGGCAATTGGGGACATTTGAAAAAAAAAATA
>JAUMGZ010183850.1:0-13775 GCA_032359645.1 Pododesmus macrochisma
TCGTTGTTATGTCAAACCTTCATTCTTATCCATTGTTCTGTCTTGTCGTTGTTATGTCAAACCTTCATTCTTATCCATTGTTCTGTCTTGTCGTTGTTATGTCAAACCTTCATTCTTATCCACAGCTGTTCTGGCTTAACCTTGGTATACGTTGGATCTACATTTATATATTAAAACTTCGTTCTTATATAATGTTCCGTCTTGAAATGTCATCACGAAGTTTAAAACCGACACAGTTTGTTGACTTTTACTAATCGTTGGAGCGCATTTGTTTTTAGATAGCATGGTCGTTAAACATCGTCAAAATGGAAGTTTCCTACGCCAATTCGTCCGTCCGTCATTAACTTTTCATATTTTCTATTTAATTAAAAAACCCTTACAAAATGTGCGGCCGATATTCCTCTCATGGTCTTCTATATAATGCATAAGTGTGTCCTGCTTTTGCTTCAGATTGACTGAAACCTGTTCGACTTCTTGTCTAGATTTTAACGAAAGTTGATATAACTGTCACTTGCCTGGTCCCCGTTCGGATTTGTGTCCGACATTGCCAAACACAGTCGCCATGGCTTCTGGGTGGTTGAGGCCTTTTCGACTTTTTGTTAAGAACTATTTTCCATATTTTCACGAAACTTAATGTACATGTTGCATGTATGGTCCCTTATCAGCTTTGTGTTCAACATCGTCGAATATATCCATTTTTCTGTTTGGCCGGGACATTTCGACTTCATATTAAGAATTATATGTTCTTGCATGATCCCTTTCAAAAACATGTGAGACATTACCGAACTCAATCAAATATGGCCATAATTGCTTCTAATTTGTTGACATATGTTCTACTTGTTTTGAAGAATGGTTGACCAACATTTTATTACATTTGTCATAGATGTGCTTTGCATGGTGAGTTGTGTCAAACGTTGTCGAACTTCATCCATATATAGCCGTCATATGTGTTTTGATTGGCAAAGACCTTTCCAATTCTTGTCAAGATTTACACACAATTTGATAGAGATGTTCTTTGTTTGGTGCCCTTTCAGACTTGTGTCCGACATTGCCAAACTACGTGCAATATGCCGCATACCTAAAGTTCCTTTGGTTGAATTCAAGTACAAACATGGGATGTCAAAATAGGTCACTTTACTTGTTGCATAGTAAATAGGAATGTGTATTTTGAGCTCATTTCAATGTGATAGCTTTATTAAAGCAAGATTAGATGATTCAAGTCAAACCTTGTATGTTGCTAGTACCCGCTATAATGAAGGAACGAACGAACCTTTTATTTTTTGGGATCTTATTATTTAAGATCTATGTTACTACTGAGCTCTCACTAAATTGGATGTTTGCACTTGGCTTTGTCCTACTGTAACAGAGGCAGCAAAATACACCTGACTTTGCCAGGATTTGAACCTAGGGCCCCAAGGTTGGTTGGGCTAAAGCGGTTGTAGTAAAGTTGACGACACTAGTTGACAAATTCCCCCTCAGGTATCCTTATCTATATTAGTTTAGTCATATTGCAAACCTGCGAACCATTGCAAGGAAAACAAATATTGCATTTCTTTGAAGAATGCGCTTTTGGAGTCCAGGTTCTTACGTCGGTGCCACATGTGATAAAGGCTGAAAATACGACCGATTATGTCGGGATTTGAACTTGGGACCCCTCTGTTAGGAGTACAACGATCTACAAATTTGAATCCCGGTTGTATACAGGTATTTCTGTCTCAGTCATGCACACAACACATATTTTTGAATAAATTCATACATTTATTACAATAATCACTTTAGTCAATCGTCTTGCATTCTTCCAATTCTCACTATTGAGACGTCAAACTTAACATCTTCGGGAATGTTCGTGTGGACGGAGAAGCCATCTTCGGGGATGTCCATGTGGATGGTAAAGCCATTTTCGGGGATGTCCGTGTGGATGGTAAAGCCATCTTCGGGGATGTCCGTGTGGATGGTAAAGCCATCTTCGGGGATGTTCGTGTGGATGGTAAAGCCATCTTCGGGAATGTTTCGTGTGGAT
The DNA here is from genome assembly GCA_032359645.1 of Pododesmus macrochisma. NCBI lineage: Eukaryota > Metazoa > Mollusca > Bivalvia > Pectinida > Anomiidae > Pododesmus > Pododesmus macrochisma. The sequence goes on from JAUMGZ010183850.1 coordinate 2,021, forward strand.
GGCTAAGCCATCTTCGGGAATGTCCATGTGGATGGTAAAGCCATTTTCGGGGATGTCCGTGTGGATGGTAAAGCCATCTTCGGGGATGTTCGTGTGGATGGCTAAGCCATCTTCGGGAATGTTTCGTGTGGATGGAGAAACCGACCTTGACGACTTACTCTTGTCTTCTAATATAACAGTAAGTACAGTTTTGGACACCTAGCGTGAACAAGGTGTTGTTTGTTCTTTTAGAATGATTCAGTAAAAGTCACATAAAAATGCGGTACAGCCACACACCAGATAGACATAAACAGTTTGTCAATGAAAAGGTGTTTCATTCAAAATCTTAATAACAGTCTATAGATGTATTGATACGAACCATTACCAGTCCATCAATATTCTACCTGTGACGCCATGAGACCTCGTCTTCTATATATATATGTCCTTGTCAATGTTTATGGTCAACAACCAGTTTCACCTAGCTGACAAAATGTCCTACTAAACCCATATGATGTCTATACATGTGTAAACTTCTGAAGGCTGAACTACAAGTAAATTGGTGCACCATGTTGATTTGTTGACAATTTTTTACACGCTTTGATAAGCGACAGACGAGGCTTCTTTAGAAAAGATGCTGTAGTAAAATACTGATCCTTACAATCTTTGTATAATAGCTGGAGTCTCCTTTCATATAAATCGACTGGCAATAACTGTTTATGAGATAAATCTTTCAGTTCCCTGTCATTTCAAATAAGATTTACATCCCAGCAATATAATCGTTTTGTCATAAGGGCACGTGACAAAGCGTTGACTGGAATATCCAATTCAAAAACGCGCGGCTTACCATATCTCGTTTGTCGTTTTTAAGAATGAAAACTCGAACAAGAATAACGAATGAATGTAGCTATGCAGAAAATCACATGGACTTTTTAATATGATAGTCAATAGATGTTTGTGCATCGGGGGCCCTTCAAAATAGGTTAAGATGATGGGGATGGAGCTGCTATGTTTGGCGTGCAAGAAACACAAAAACAATAATGGTCATGTATTAACTGTTTAACTCGACGTTTTTATTTCTTGATGATTTTCGCTCATCGGCATAAGGACAAATATAATAGATACAGATATTTTATTCAGAAAACTAATGTTATATCAGTGTGCTCCATTAATACAAATCATTGCAAAACAAAAATAATATAGATCAACATAATAACAGTCATACACTTGAAAGCTTTTATTTTTTTTTAACTCGCTTAAACTTTAAACTTTGTAAACAGATGGTTTGAACCAGTATTAAATGTGTTTCAAGATATTTCCCTCGTATTTTATAAAAGAAATATGGATATTTCAAGAAAAATGTACACATATATCCCACTTCAAGAAGACCACGTTGAGTACATCACCTTTGTTAACGATCAATATAACAATATCTGTCTGTTGGCACCGACAGGGACTTTACGGGAGGGGATGCGGAGACTTCTTTTGATTCGTTGCTACATACCTTAAATGCAGCATTCATATAGTGCCCACTTAAAAGCTTTAAGTTTACAAATCTGAAAATAAATCGTGTGAAAGAAGTGTGGATGGATGACCTGTGCGTAGGTGTGATATATTGAAATATTTATGTAATTTTTGTATTATGTATCCAATGTTGTCTCTGTACTGTTATTCATGAACAGTTTACGAGAAATAAAGAATTGAATTGAATTGATAATATAAAAAGTTAATTTAATGATAGATTGTTAAGATAACTTAAAGACGGAAGAAAGGTTATCTTGTCATAAACTGTTAAGACTAGAGAATATTTATGAAATATTTCCTCTAAGGATTGGATTCAAATACATGTATTACCAATTAAGTTTTGAAATATAAAAGTTAAATATTAAAAAGGAAAAAGAGTTACTTTGTATTTAATAAAAATAAATAAAAGTTTAATATAGGAATAGGGCAAAATGCCCTATGACACATTCATACAAATAATATAGTCATCTAGTATCATGTATACATGTATAATTATGTAGTGTTGTAACATTGGTCCACATTATTTATATTATGCAATTGGCATATCGTTGTACAGTTATAAAAATAGAATTTGTTATTACCGTGTCACACATTTTACATCATCAAGCAAGTTTACCTATATTTAAAACTTAGGAAAACATAAAATGTCCAGCAAATATTGTCTTACGAGACACGTATTCACATAAACATACTATCAAGAAAAACTAAAAAAGTTCACTAAAATCAATTATGTTCAAGTTAAATATTAAGATATCAATATGTGAATGTGCAAACAATATGTTCTCTGACACACGTGCACTTATACAAACAAACAGTTCTCACGCACGCACACACATCCCCCCACACACAATCTTTGTCATGCAACTTATGAATTAAAAAGCATAAGTAAGTAAATCGAAAAACCAAGACGATAAACTATACTTACCAGTCTAGATTATGAAATAGTAGTATAAATATGCTAAGTTTATGCTTAAAACGTGTTCACGATGTTCCGTAATTTCATGCATGTTATTTGTGTATTTGTTTTCGAGTCATTTTATATGTAAACACTTGTTCATTTTGTAATGTCCATAACTGTTTCAATGTAGATAATATCAGGGGACCTCTTGTCACACACTTACATGTGTCTGAATGCTGTCGTCTGAAATCTTGACAACCTACTGCAGATAAACACTCCGGAAATACAAAATTTATGTTTTCGAAGTTTTCTTGATCTATATCATACTATTCAAACGTATTCATAGACAACCAATGAAAATTCAAGTACGATATTACGTCACCGACTGAGTTTGGAATAGAATTACAACGCCATTTTCGGAGAAGGTTTAAGATTGTTTATTCCATACGTTCATAGATATTGAAACAACATGGAAATGCCAGAAGAGGTTATCTGCTGTTCGCCTGATCTCGATGATTTCGTGGACTTTACTGTGTGCATTTTACAAAGATGTACAAAAAAACGTTCCATGAAGCCTACAACTCTGTTTTTATTACGAATTGTCATAGCAACACTTGGCAATGTTGTTCAAGGCGCTGTGTCTCTCCATCTTGGCGGACTCCTGGGTTTCGAATACATCAAAAGATATATTTAAGACCTGCGTTACATTCAAATAAAATACGAAAGTTTAGACGATGATAACAAAAGCTTTGGTTTTGAAGCATTCAACTTTTTAAGGCGATCTGTTTCTGAATTTTGTATAGACGTTCTTACCGCAGACCCGATTTACTTTATTATACACACCGCCCTGGCTTTGTACTTAATTTCTTTTCTGGTTATTTGTTGCATTACCAAATTGAAGTGTTCTGCTAAGTCCTATTTTGACGATGAAAATCGCAGGAAATTTACAATTATCATATACAAAGGATTTGACATTGTCCTCCAGGTATTGATATTGATAGAGGTTGGCGTCAGGGCAGCCGGGACACTGAACAAGATTGCGGGGGCACTAGCCGGAGTAGATATGGCATTCTCCGCTGTAGTTTTGATAATTCAAGGATGCATTTCATACAACAAACAAAATACTAACATAAGTGATTTTCATAACGATGATAATTGATTAAAGGTGAACATTAATGCGGTGGACATATGATTGAATGCGGAGGACATGTGGTTGATTGCGGCAGATATGTGGTTTAATGCAACGGACATGTGATCGAATGCGGCAAACATATGGTTTAATCCGGAGGACTGGTTGAATGTTGCAGACATGTGGTTATCTACGGCAGACATTTGGTTGAATGGGAAGGATATGCGGTTGAATGCGAAGGACATGTGGTTGATTGCGACGGACATGTGGCTGAATGCAAAGGACATGTGATTGATTGCGAAGGACATGTGGCTGAATGCGAAGGACATGTGATTGATTGCGACGGACATGTGGCTGAATGCGAAGGACATGTGGCTGAATGCGAAGGACATGTGGCTGAATGCGAAGGACATGTGGCTGAATGCGAAGGACATGTGGTTGATTGCGAAGGACATGTGGCTGAATGCGAAGGACATGTGATTGTTGATGGTGACAATCGTGATTTCGAGTAATACGCAATTTAGTACGAGAACGATTTTGTGTGGATTTTTAAATACAAATTCTACTAGATAAAAGGTATATACAACGACATCATCTGTACCAATGCATTAATATATCTCGATAGCCCAGACTGATAAGATAAAGTTTTGTTTTTAAATCTACTTGATCTCATGTAATGTTATAGACTTTGACTATACGTTAACATTGCCGAAAGCATATTGCATATGCCAGATTTTAGCTTAGGTGATAGTAGATAATATACAGTCATATATATGCTGAAGTTGCATGTCAAGTATACACTGGACAGTGCAGTCCGGATTTATAATTAATAAGAGGTAAATCAATGATTTATATCAGTAGTATATACTCATTCCTTTCGTTGCACGAAATGTCGTAAGTCGTTCCGGATACCTGCCAACTCTCCCATACAAGTAGTGAGACTCGTTATCTGTCGTCCCGGATACCTGCCAACTCTCCCACACAAGTAGTGAGACTCAATATCTGTTAACGATAAGTGTGGCCAGTCACGCATCATATCCCCATGGAAATGCTTATATCCCCTATTATTTCTTACTAAAATATTAAATCCCTCCTACGAACCCTACAAATCTCGACCATTTGATTTTTTCAGGGTTGGCAGGTATACATGGTACTGCTGACCTCCAATATTTTTGTGCTGTAATTCAATGTATTTGTTTGTTTGTTTTGTTTTTTGCAACTTGATGTTTGTTGGCGTTTTCTTTGCTCGTTAGTTTCATTTATTTAGAAGATATTATTCTTGTATTAAAATGAACATTCATGTACATTTTGTATAAGTGATCAGTACTTAAGATATACTGTTTAACAGTTCCTACACACCGGAAACAGTGCATTTATGTTTGATGACGTTTTTAAACGCTTCCTTAGTCTATATAATGGGCTTCAATTGTATTTATCAACAACCAACGAAAATCCAGGTTCGATTTGACGTAAGAAACGGTATTAACAACTCCATGTTATGACACGATTTCAAAACTTTACGTTCGCTTCTATCGTACATACACATAGATTGGGTTCACAACGAACATGTCAAAGAAGTTCCGCTTTTTAAGACTTGATTTCTTGGACTTTACTCTTTATTTCTTGAACTTTACTGATCGCCTTCTGAAAAGTTTTGTAAAATCAAGTTCCACGAGGCCTGCATTTTTGTTTGTATTACGAGTAGTCATGGCAACTCTTTGCAATATCGCTCAAGGTGTTGCTTCTCTCCAGCTTGGCGAAGTATTACGTCCAGAAGACGAAGAGAAGTTTAAGGAAGATCTGCGTAACATTCGAAAGCTCAGTGACAAAAAAGTATATGGTAAATTTAACTCCGAATTGGATACCTGGTTGGAGGATTCATCAACAAAACCAAGTGATTTCTGGAATGCCGTTTTATCCGCAAATCCAATTTATTTTACTATCTATGGTTTCCTGGCTGTATACTTCATTGTTATGCTGGTCATTATATGCGTAAACTGCACTGAAGACCCGTTTTTTGGAAAGCAAAATCGCAGGAGAATAACAATTATCATATACAAAGGATTTGACATTGCCCTGCAGAGTTTGATAATAAAAGACATATCCACGAGGTATATCGGGACATGGAATATAGTTTTCACGATAGCTGCTGCATTGGATATCTTAGTGTCTACTGCTGTATTATGCAGTCAAGTATATATCAAATGTCATTATTATAGAATGGCAGATGAAGCTGAAAATGCTCATGACAAGGATGGCGACAGCGACGACAGGGATGCTGACAAAGATGACGCCAAGGATGCTGATAGTGATGACGTCAATAGTGTCAACAGGGAGGACAACAGAGAAGCTGTCAATGACGACGACAAGGATGGTGACAGAAATGACGTCAGAGAAACCAGCAGAAATGATGTCGGGGATGCCGACAGCGATGACGACAGTGCATCACTTGCAAAGATTCTCTCAACAAAACTAATTGCGTAATTATGGAAATGAATGTGGCTGACATGTGGTTGTTGATGGTGATTTTCGCGATAGTGATTTATAACTGTTAATTCTTCAAAGAATACTAAACCAGAAAAAGATTTTTTTGGGAACTAAAATTCGAATTTAAGTCAAGTTCATTGAAACAATTGACTTTTTAACAATTACAAAGACATCAAAAAGTAACAACGACTTGACATATTTTAATTAACCACTAACTGATTACATTGTTTTGAAATTGGCATGATTTTATGTTATATATATAAGATTAATCATTGGTTAACAATGCCTAGAAAGCTAATTGCATATATCTCACTCGCTTATTATAACATAATAATAAATCCTCTTCTTGATAGTTAAATCATATTTAATCTTTATATTATCACTAGCTTTCAACAGCACAGCTGTCTTCCTCGAGTGAAAAAGTCCCAGCGATTCCAATCACTAGCTAGTGATAATATAAAAATTAAATACGCTTATTATAACATGACGATTGTATTTTCTAACATTTTATTAAGTCATATATGTTAGAGTGGCGTACATTAATGTAAAGTGGAATGACACTCATCATTTAGATTTTGAAAAGGGGTAAATCGATTATAAATGCATTTATGTAGTTATACCATTGCACGTCATCTAAAATATTCCAATCGGCAAACCTCGGGTGAACCCGTTACTCTCCGTCAAACCTCGGCAACATCCGAATTTGAGACGTGTAGAAAAATACGTTTCACAATATGATAAGATTGAACAGTAAGGATTATATGTTTCTTATAACTTTTAACACAACCATATCCTTTTATTCTGGATAAACTCCGACATGAAAGTGTTATACATGTATATGAGTGTTCCGGCAAAGCCAAACGTAGCTAAACACTGAACTTTTTAAATTTCCTCGTTGTCTCCAAAGGTGATCATTTACGTTTTAACGAATTATTTGGCTAAGCATTCCATTTGCCTACAGAAGTATTTTTTTTTTATAGCAAGCAAACTTATAATTTATTCAGAGCCTCTGAAAAACTTCCAAAGGAAGTTTATTAAAGGCCTATACTTAAGATCCCGATCAGATTTTTGTGGGAGGAGTTCATTTGACAAAATCTGTAGACAGTGATGGGTAAGGCGATACAATTACCCCAGATGTGGATTAGTGTCCAGAGAAATACATCTGTAAATTATAGGGAAATAATTCAAGACAAGATATCATCGTTAGACATCATCAATGCTTTAATAGTCTTACCTTCATTCCAATCAAGGTACATTAATTCGAATTAAAATTTCTTCATTAGTTTTAGTTTAAACATATTTTATTGCCAACAATACATAACATTACACAGTCAACAAAATTACAATTATACAATTTGGGCAAAAGGATTGGGAAAAAGTTTTTCCAACTTACGAGTCCCTCTCCTTAATTTCTTCATTGGAACCAAGATATCTTAATTCGTGGCATAGATATATGAATTCATCAGATGTCTATCTTTATTATGAATATAAATTTATATCATAATGTCGAAAATAGATGTGCAGATATCTATGGCAAGCCATCGTGGACAAAAATAGGGATTTTTCTAATATTAATAATTCATTTATTAATATTAATAATTCATTTATTAATATTAATAAATGATTTTTTAATATTAATAAATTAATTTTTGATATTTATAAATGATTTTTTGATATTATAAATGATTTATTAATATTAATAAATCATTTTTTAATATTTATAATTCATTTTTTAATATAAGAAAACGATTTTCTAATATTAAAAAATGAGTCAAGGAATTATAAATATTAATAAATGATTTGTTAATGTTAATAAATGATTTTTTAATATTAGTAAATGATTTATTAATATTAAAAAAGAATTATTGATATTAATAAAAGAATAATTAATATTAAGAAATCCTCAATTTTGTCCACGATACTTGCCATATATATCTGCATTACATTTATTACCAATACATACAGTGTCGTTCATTCATTACTAAACAAAACAGTTAACTAAAGTTGATAATTAACATATCATAATAACACGAGAATACACGATAATGAATTCGGCACGACGAGATTTTGGATTAAAGCGGACATCTCTATTCATAATGCAGATGTGTTTCAATTAACATAAATATCGTAAATACGGATTAAGATATCTACGTTCCGAATGAAGATATCGTAATTGCCGTCTGAATGTAGATATCTGCATTCACAATTAAGTTATCTGTATTCCAAATTACGATTTCTAAATTATAGGAATGTAGAATTCGGATTAAGGAATGTGGATATCGATATAACTCCGAAATGGAAGATTTCTGAATACCGAAAGAATATATCTGCATTCCAAACGAAGATATCTAAGTAGTGAATACACACGCGGATAAAAGTTTGTACAGTGCTTGCTAGCCATATATTTTGATTGGTTGAACGCCATAATGTCAACTGCGTCATTACTATTTAATGTGCCGGAAGTGATGTCACGTTAAGGGGCCATCCATAATAATCATCCTTTTTCCAAAGTCTTAAACAGCACTCTTTTCTGAAACCCCCACCCCCTTCAAAAGTGTACATCATCCTTTATCATACCGCGGTTTGTTGTATAAATAAACACATTTTTTTACCCTTTGTTTTTTTGGTGTCAAACAACGTTAGTTGTTGCGCCATTTCTCAAATAATGTAAACAAGGTAATCATCAACGCTATGGCGAACGAGATCTAGAACACAATAGGAAATAAAAAGGAACCAGATTTCAGAATTTGAAATGTTACGATATCCAGAATTTTAAGCGTGCAAAAACAATGATGACAAAACAAACCCCCTCCCTCCTAGCGTGCGTTTTGCAGACTTTGGAAAAATGATGATAATTACGGATGGCCCCTAAAGCTTCTATAGTCGAGAAAGGCCGATTGAATATCGAATGGAACAAAAATAAAAAAATTAAATTTCAAAATTGTCACTGTTAAGGGAATCTGAATATTTGTGTGCTTGTCAAACTATAACATAAACCTTTGCTATCATTTTTATTGTTCGGTTCAATCTTTTTTGTTTTCCTTTATTCTTTCGTCTTTCTATCTTTAGCGTTGATATATATATATCAATAATTTACTACTTTTTTGTAATAACAAAACAAAGATTCATGTATAAGTGAGTACTTAGATCTACTGATCAGCTGTGAATATTTAATACACTCCGGAAATAGAACATTTATTCTAAATGGCCTTTTCAACGTTTCCTTGTTCATGTACAATTTAACGTATCCATAAAGAACCAATGACAATTCAAGTGCGATTTGATGTACAATGTACTTGATTGGTTTAGGAACAGAACTTAAAACCCGTGTTCTGACGCGGCTATACAAGTGTAAGTTTCTGTCTGCCGCACATACGCATAGATCGGGACCAACAACGAAACGGCGAAATGTCAATTGAAACAAGCTGCGGTTCGTTTGAATTTGATTTTGAGGACTTTACTACTTTGTTTCTTAAAAAATGTGCAAGATGTTGTTTTAAGACGCCCGCAAGCGTGTTTGTTGCACGAATAGTCATAGAAACGTTTGCCAATATGGGTCAAGGCATTGGGTCACTTCAACTCGGGGGATACCTAAATGATACCGAAGATATGCGCAATTCTACAAAGGAGTCTGACTTGATAGGAGACCTTCTTGCCGCAAAAAACCCGATATATTTCATTATCTACATTCTTCTCGCACTGTACTTTTTTGTAATGTTGGGTATCCTGTTTGCTAACTGTTGTTGCAAAATCGTTTTTGAAAATAAAAAGCGCAGGAGAGTTATTAATATTGTATACAAAGTACTTGACATTATCCTAGAGCTTTTAATAATTATAGAAGTTTACGTAAGGGATAGTGGAACGGTGGAGCAAGTTGCAATGGCACTTGCTGGAACAGATATTACAATGAATGCAGTTATCTTGTTAATCCAAGGGTATATAAAATACCATGCAAAAAAAAGGGAAGACGGCGATGACGACGACAAAGCTGTAGTAGATATCACATTGTCTAGAATTGTCTCGGTAGTCGGAGGTTGTATTAATAAGTGCAATACACAAAATAGAGAAGACGGCGATGACAACGATAAGGATAACGAGGGTGTTAAACAACAATCGGCAAACATCGGCTGAATCCGTTACTCTCATTGAAGTAAACGCAAACGGCCCAAGTTGAGACGAATACCATCAAAAAAGATTCAAATTTCGAAAGTAATTGTGTAAAAGTGAATATAAATGTGGTAGACATGTGGTTGTTAGTGGTAGCAATATCGATTGCAATACTTATTGGGAACTACAACATACTAGGAATAAATAAACGAGGAAAAAGATCTTGTGTGGATTTAATCTAAATTCTATTATAAGTTATTTGATTTAAATTTGATAATGAGTTACTTACATTTAAACAAATGACGTTGTACCATTTACAACGACACTACCAGAACCAATGAATTGATAGATGTTGGTCAATCAAACTGATTAAATACAAAAATTTGTTTTATCCAAATTGACATGGAATAACGTTATATATAAGTCATATTGGTGAACTTTGCTTTGAAAATATATTTGCGTAAATCAAGAAGCTAAGCCCCCTCCCCCAAGAAATTTGAAATTTTTGTTTTTTCCATTACAAAATTCCCGGCAAATCGCCAAATATATGTGTGCATAGAAAAAAAAGCTGAAGTCTTCATTTAGAACTAGATAATGGGGAAATTCATTTAAACATCAACTTTGAATATTGTTCTAAAATATACATATGATAATGTTAAAAGATTGAACATTTATGATATGAAAGTGTTCTGTTTGATTATAGCTACAATGCTGTTGGCAAAGCAACACAGAACTTTGTAAATTTCACGTTTTTTTTTAAAGTACTAACTACTTTGTATCTTGATTTAGTCAATCATTCATCTATCCACCAACCCACCTACCGCCTCCCTTCTTCGCGCACGCACGCACGCATGCACAAGTCCGTTCGTTCGTTCATTCATTCATTCATTCGTTTATCCACTCACCCACTCGCGCAAACCCTCACGCATTTATTTATTTATTTATTTATTCATTTGTTCATTCATTTATAGAAACCGTTTTTAAAGGTATAATGATCTAGGTACCGCTAACATTTTGTTCATAATTTCACTTGTTGTTGCGTGCGTAATTAGAACTCTTAACGATAAGGAAATGTAATGATTCTCACGATTCTCCTCATGTATCAGAAACATACAACTATACCTACTTGTTTTATTAGATATTAAAATTGTTATGCTCTGAAAATTGTTGTTATTGATATTTAATAATGAACTTAACTTTTTGTTGTTAATCCCCTGTTTTTCGTTGTGAAAGTTGATAATAAAGTCGCCTTTTTGTTGGCAGTTGTCATTTTCGTAAAATCCCTGAAAACTTATATCGTCTTTATGGTGACGTTGTTCTTGTTCGTTAGATCGTCTTTATGTTGACGTTGTACTTGGTCGTTAGATCTTCTTTATGTTGACGTTGTACTTGTACGTTAGATTGTCTTTATGTTGGCGTTGTACTTGTACGTTAGATCATCTTAATGTTGACGTTGTACTTGTACGTTAGATCATCTTTGTGTTGGTGTTGTACTTGTACGTTAGATCGTCTTTATGTTGGTGTTGTACTTGTACGTTAGATCGTCTTTATGTTGGTGTTGTACTTGTACGTTAGATCGTCTTTATGTTGACGTTGTACTTGTACGTTAGATCGTCTTTATGTTGACGTTGTAC
>JAUMGZ010183861.1:0-13775 GCA_032359645.1 Pododesmus macrochisma
TGACTTACCCCACCCCCTGATCACTATATGCTAAAATAATTGTCGTAAAATGTAGAACTTATGATTATGTTTGATTTGATATGTTATAAGACTATAATTTTTTTATTTAACCTCCAAGACCACCCCCTCTGGCTCAAACCTTAGGGGTCATATAAAAAGTCCACAGGTGCTGTGCACTTCCCAATATATACTTCAATTCTTTATTCAGTAACATAGCTGCCAAATCTCCCTATTTAGGAGGGAGTCTCCCTATTTTCACACACAATTTTCACTTTTGACATCAGTGTAATTCCTAAACCTTGCTTATCAACTTGCTTCAACTTAGTGTATTGCACAGAACTGTTTAAATGAGACAGTTACACTACTAGTTTGTCATATAGAGCATTGTACATGTATAAAGATATTTAAGACATTTTAAGATTTGCTATGCGTTTTCTTCCCCATGAAAAAAGTATGATTATATCCATGTTATGATAACTTTACTACATGTATGTATATATAACAAAAATACTAAAATGAGGGTTATTCAATTGAATTGAATTGAATACAACTGTTAATTACTGCACAATTTTATTTTAACTTTATTTGATATAACAAGATGGCTGCCATTTATAATTCAGCCATCTTGGATTTTTTATATTTATCTCAAAACTTTTGATACCTACAAATATTTAAGTCTTGTTCAAATCATGAGGTATATATATTAAAAGGTTATCAAAATATCTGTCATAGTGGTAACCTTGGATGCATCTGGCGATCAAATTTTTATTCAGGAACATCAAAACATCACGTGTAAAGCATTAAAGATCAATTAAAGTTCCAGTCTTCTTTAATGTAGGAAAAACTAAGGAACCAAATTTGAAGTAAAGAAAAAATTCAAAATGGCCACCATTGTCCCACTTCATTATATTCTACATCTAAGCTTTAATCATGCACAATTCCAAGTAAAAATAATTCTCATGGTTCAACTTCATGTTCCTTAATGGTTTACCATTCCAGAGATCATAACATGATTTCAAAGATGTCTGCTTGCAGCAGTCGGCCATCTTGAATTTTTCAACGAACATGTTTTTGCTTAAATGTACATCAATAGATAGAAGAAGTCATAATTATGGCAAATCCAAAATTGAGCAAACAGATGACTGCAAGCTAGGAGAAAACCATGATGCATTGATTTATTACAAAATATGCGAGAACAAAGAAAGATTAATGGTAGTTAAGCTTTTACAAATACAAAGAAAAGCAATTGCTATCATACAGCAAAATCACAAAAAAGATTAAACCAAACATAATTTATATACCACTCTTTGAATAATATATATTATCAGAATTTAAATTGTCAAAGCAAATAAATATGTGACTATTGTCAATTTGTCATAGTTAAACATGTCATACTTTTAGTGAGTAGAATCATACAATGATGCATTAATCATATATATTTATCTTAAAAATCGTAAAAACTTTGTCTGACAAACACTATAATTGAAGAGATTTACCAAACCAGTGAATTATTAATAACATATATATCAATAATGAACTTGTCCAATTAACAGGCAGATATTAATATCACTCAGAGCTACTGTAAAATATGAGCAAGCGTTATTATTGTCATCCAGATTTTAAAACTGTACTGAAATCATTAAATTAGTAAAAACTTTATTTATACAATTAACATAATGACTAATTAAGTTACCTGTTAATGGAGACTGGATAATTTAGATTTATTGATTAGATCGGGATAACATCTGAACACGAGTTCAATCAACGAGGTGCATGTCGGTAAAGAAACTGATTATATCTGCTCAATATCCTGTTTCTTCGTGACAGTGTGAAAAAGGTGACAAATATAGAATATCCCTACAGCTATAAAATCTACAAACAAACAAGACACCGACCAAGAAGGGGCCTTGATTCTTTGGCTTCAATTGATTTTAAATTTAAGACAATATATTATCACTTCCTGAATTTTGACAAATAAGCATGAAAATTGTAAATTAGTTACAGTAAACTCTGTGTTATTAGATTTTTGAAGACATATGGTACATGACATTGTTCTTTGTTCACCCATTTGGTTGGTTTGACGTATATTTTAATGCCCAAACTAAAACAGTCTCATTTGGCCGGTTAGTTCTTGTGGTGACTTTTTGATGAAGCCATTGTTTGTTTGTCAATAGTGTTTGTTCTGTTGGTCCCATTTCTTCTTATTTAATTTTACCCACTAATTCTCGCGTCACTGTCATAATTGAAATCATCCATTCAACCATTCATAAGGAGGGCATAGGTGACAATTAGTTAGTGTACAGGTACAATGTAAGATATACAAATAATACAATTAATCAAATAAGACATAACCCAAGTATATAACATTCATTAATCAATGAACAACTAGAAGTCAAAGCTATGAAGGGTCTTTGACCCTACCGATAGTTCTTACCGCTTTTGAGGTGATATGATAACAAGAAAGTTGACAAATTAATGGATGGTAAACCACTGTAAGACAGTGCATCATTAGAAATGCTCACCTTAAGCAAAGTTCAAGAGGAGTGTAATTATGCTTCATTGGAAGATGATAAATGTAACATCTCAGATTACAGAATGTACTTATAAGTTTAAGTATGAAATAAAATGTCTAAATTTCTAACGTCATATTTGCATTCATATCATAAAATATTGAACTAACTGAAGTAATTAGGTGTCACTTGTTTATTTGTTTAATTAGGGTCCAGAATCGTTCACCGATATTGTGATAAAAGACCAAAAGAGAAAGACCAAAAGAGAAAAACCAAAAGATAGGACAGGAAGAGAAGCGTCGACAGGAACGGGACAAGAAAGGAGCATCAATGTCTTTAAAAAAATTTTTTTGAAAAGACTTAAACTCTGGCAAGGAGTGAAACTCAAAAAACTTCTTGGCATCAGAAGAGTAAATCCAACCAAGTAAACTGAAGATATTGTATGGAAACTAACTCAGGTACACATTTCTAATTTCAGTAATGGTGACCTTGACCTTTGACCTATAAATCCCAAAACCGATAGGATTAATCGTTTCCTGATCATTAGGAACATACCAAATCTGACTAAAATCCAACCTGACCATAAAAATAAACATATCTTATAAATATACAGTTAGCCAGAAAGTGTCAGGACTATATTTCCCCCTCCCAAATTCAAGGTGGGGAGATAAAACACGGCTGTCAGGAAACACAAGATGATATCATTTAGAGCCCAGATCATACATAAAACCATGAAAAATATTTTCTTTCCCTAATCAATAAACTTTCAGAGGTATGACCATTTACACATATAATAAGAAATGTAAGGCTTTCTTACATTTCATCTAGTTATGAAAATGTTCACTACAGAATGCCAACAACTGTTAACCTATTATCAATTGCATTACAAGATAACTTGATGAAAGCTGCCATATTCGGAGAAAAGTAATATAGTAATTACTAAATGGACGTTAGATTAACACATCAGCAGGTCATGTGTTCCTTATAAGCAGATTACCCAGAAAGTCCTTGTCTTCCTGCAGACATATTGATTTTCTCTAAGAACTGCCTTGACGGGGAATCTTGTAATTGACCCTCCAATACCTGACTGCTATACTCCTGGCATTACCATGAAGCGACAATTACAAGAGATTCCTTATCTACAAATTCGTTGCTAATGATCACTAGTTTGTACACTGTGTGCTGTGATTTCATCAGGCCTTTCAACACCAGCAGAAAATGTGTTCCATTACAATGCATGAGAAATTTCCATTTGAAGTTCTTGTGGACAATTAATGTTTTTTGCTAACAAAACATTAAATTTTAAGTAAAGTGCTTGTTCATTCAATGTTCAATTAAAGGTTCTGGTATATCAATGCTTCCTGGTAATGCGTTGCATTTCAGGAGTGGAATGCAATTTTATTCTACTATCTGCAAATCTGAGAAATGTTACACGTAAATTAATTTCCTTTTTCAAAGTACAAATCAAATATTTAATGCAAGGGATTCATTTGTATGGATCTAAATGCAGCATCTCTTGATGAGGAAAGTGGGGATTAAAATCATTGTAAACCTGTTTGTCTGAAGTCAATAGAAGACAGAAATCTTGTATCAAAATAAAAATAGAAAAAAACAATTCTCTTCATCATGATATTTTAACAAACATTCGGATTGGTTTATTGAGTGTTAGATGATATCTTAATACATAACAAAAAATGGTGACTCGCAACAGAATTCCCAATGTAATTTCAACAGTATTTCTATTCTGTCCTATACAGAATACAGAAGAATACATGTTCAAGTTACATAATTACAGAAATAACTAGAACTGTTGGCCAATGGCTGACAAATACCCCCCACCACCACCACCACCATGCATTATTTTAAACTTAATCCTGAAGTTAACAGAGAAAAGCTTGAAAAAGGTATAGGTGAATTAAGGTTCATTTAGTATGCAAGAGCTGTTTGGAATGTGTCTTTTGGGAGGAGATGTCCTGACCATTTTGAGGTACTCCATTCATATTGGCCGAGACATTAAAGGGGCATAACTGCCTGAAAATGAATTGGCCTGCATCAAAATTTCATTAGCAAGTGCAAAAGTGCAGACTGTATGAAAGGTGTGTGTGAGGTTTCATTGAAATCCATTGGTATTTTAAGAGTGGATGTCTGGAACACTTCCAGTACAGCATTCACATAGGCCAAGTCATTAAAGGGGCATAACTCCCCTGCATAGGGTAGCATTAAATTTGCATTTGCTGACTAATACTGACTACTTATAATGACTAATTGCACAGCATCTCATGATCTGCTCAATCCCATTAATTGAAGTATGCGTGGGCGCCAAGTCTGCTTCCAGCCATAAAAACAAGAATATAAGTAATTGTACATAAAAATAAAACAATAAACATAAGTTTTTCTGCAATATTTTTCTGAAGAAAAATATATAACCATGATCTATAACTCACTTTCAATAGATCTAGATATATCATTGTAAAAAGGAAGTCTGGGATAAGTTGCATACCTATTTTAATTACAGGGCAGCAACATATAGATGTGCAAATTCCCATGAAAAAGTTAAGGGAGATAACTCTAGATATATTTAAATATCTTATTTTATCACTATATATATCCATCACAAGTTTATCCATCACAGCAACATATAGACTTGCAAAAGTCCCATGAAAAAGTTAAGGGAGATAACTCTAGATATATTTAAATTTCTTATTTCATCACTACATATATCCATCACAAGTTTAACCACACCATTTAACTGATTCAGTAAACATCCTCAGTTGCATCTCATTCATGACCTGCAGAAGGCCTCAATTGTTTGGTTAGACAGACTTTCATTTCTTACAACTTAATTATTAATCGTTTACTGCTACATGTTATTGTGTGTGTATTGCTAGGTCATCAATCCGAATCAGATGACATTCTTTTTTAATTAGAATTTAACTTGAATTAATAAACTCTAAAATTCAGCCAATCTGTGAAATATGTGATATGTGTTACAAAATTCTTAGCTCATGTTCATTTTTACTAGGTCAATGTGTGAATACAATTCAACATTGCAAATACACACTTTAATTTCAAGAACATTTTTATGGAAAGGGTAGAGGGATTAAGAAGTCCTGACTTCATGCTGTCATTCGTAAGCGATTTTCTATCAATGAAATTTCTGCTGATTGGTCATGCTCATACAAATGTACCAAAAAAGGAAGAATGTTCATACAACACCATACTAATTGACAGCAGTCACTAACATAATGTTATACCTGAGTATCACTTAAACTTAGCTGTTCACTCATGGCTATTATAGATTTATACACTGTTACATACATTCATTGTTTTGTAAAGCTAACAAGAAGTGATAACATGCTGAATAAAGTGTACTATGTTCTCACTCTCAAGAACGTTTCTACACATTTCAATAAATATCTTTCAAGTAATTAAGATCATAACACAACACATTTGTTAATCTATTACCAACCGATACCTCACAGTAGTAAAAACAAGCCACAGAGACTTCAACACTGGTACTATATCACTCAAGGAGAAAATAAAACACTATGCGATGCTTTCTCTAACTTATAGCTCACTCGAACATCAAGCAACGTGCATGTCTCTCCATCATTTTCTCACTTAGATTTGAAAAAAGACGAATAAAATACAATTTCTTCGTATAATGTATGTGTCTAAGGATTCGAAAAGGTGCACTTTATAGTGCTTCAAAAGGAAAGATGCCAGTGATACAAGCCACAAATTTCAATAACACAAATATTCCTCACACCGTTTCACAAACCTTTCCGAAGAAATCAATATATACTTATAGCCACCACAATCACTGGATACCACGGCGGTCTCCTCGGGGAAAATTTGGAATGAGAGAAACTTAACTGATTATCAAATGAGAATAAATGAATTATGCATAATATCATCCAAAAGAAGTAAATAAAACACTTTCACACATCTTAACACGAATGCAGGCATTAGAAACCTATTGCCTACATCACTCCACAATTCATCACCTTACTGGTCGATCTCGTGAACGCTATAAATGTATAGCTTTCATGCAATTACTGTCAAGTAATGAAGGCATCTCTCTATTGGTAAATTGCATGTTTTACCCTTAAAACAACACAAAAAACAATAAAGTATTTTTATACACCTTTGTGGTGTGTGTATCTTTAATGATGTGGGGTGGTATCAGAGGGAGCAATGGTTTTATCAGTTGACACACACAGATCTGTTATCAATGAGAACATTACTCCCTTCTTTATCTTATACATTATGTAATCTAATGTTTTTATGCAAAATTCAATTAAACTGGTAACATATTACAGTAACTTTAGTACATACATTGGCACATGTATGTGAAACATTTATGAGCCACCAAGAAACTTTTATGAGCCACCAAGAAACTATCAGAAGACCAATAAATGAAGGTAACAATACAACCAATTAAGAACGAGCTCCTCCGCGTCAACAACACCTTATAAGCCTCGCTTGTAGCATAAAATTCAATCAAAAATTAATTGATTACAGGACACCAGAGACATCAAATTTTACGCATTCATGTTTTGCACTTTCATACACAAGTTTGTCCATAATAATAAATTTCAACACATGGTGCAATAGTTTTTCTTACAATAAATATGTATTTCACAAGCTGTTGCAAATTAGTTCTCTATAAAAACTAGAAAATAGTTGTATATAATGCAGCTATATATTATATAACTCGATACTTCAGCAGATGATGAATTAAAACTTTACGATCAAACAAGTTAGGTCAGTCTGACCACAGTATTCCGTCTTACTGGATAAAATGTAAAAGGAAGGAACACATTTCTGTAGAATTTTATGAGTTGAGTTCACAGAAACCCGAATATATGAAATATACCTTCAGTAACAAAATAAATCAACGTCATTGTTTAAATTGATACAAAAAAACATGTTTTGTTTTAGTGAATGTCAATACTGTAAACGTTAGCGAGTTAAATGCTAGAACATGTACAGTATACTTACAGTTCTTCACGTCAAAGTCACGCCAGCCTCTTCTCTCTTTAACTTTAAGTTCTCGGTCTCTTATTTTCACCTGTAAAAGAAAATCAACAATCAATATTTGCAGTATAAATTATTTGCATACGTGTACAGATCATTGCCTCAATGCCACGTCTATGCTCTGCACCCATATCACAATTGTCCCATCATCCTTTGTAATGACCAAACGTACTGCATTATACAAATGTCGCAAATGGGATTAAGCGCTTAAATATTTGAACAGTTTATACAGAAACCTATAAACAAAGGTTTATACATTGAAGAAAATGTGCTTCTGTAATCAGTTTATAATGAAAACCTGAATGTAAATGCAGGAATACACAATTCAATTTACAGATGCTAATTCATGTTTTAATTGCTTACTATATCTGCCTTGGTGAACCTAAAATGTCAAACTTCAGGTTTACACAGCTAAGAAGTCTTATTTCCTTTCTTCATTACTGCACAGAAGTTGGCATGAAAGATCATTAAATTTTCATTTAAATTCAATAACACTTTCTCTCTCCATGCAATTCTGTACAACATTTTCTGTGTATTGCAATATAAAATTTCAACCATATATCAAGTGTGTTATTGAAGCTACTGACATGTTCAATGTGAAACGAAAAGTATGCAGTAAAGGGTATCTATTAAACCAATTACTGTAACACTGTGAAATCAATTACATTTTGTATGTGTTTAAGTAGATACATAATTCAATTCCGTTTCCATATTTTCTATTGGCAAAGACGGTGAAATTTTTTCTTTTCATATCTCAATGAAAGTAAAAATGATGTCACAAATTAATAGACTCTTATTTGCGACAGCCACAATCTTTCTGAGGTCAGTAACACATACATTTTTGTACAACGACAAACATAATGGTATTGCAAAATCCTCTTTGACATTGCATGCCATGTAGGTGGACTAAACAGCAATTCCAGCTGGGGGAACTTATTGCCACCTCAAGCTGAGACTATTTCTATGGTTGACCATGGTTATCGTTATGCTAGAATCAAAATAAAATGCAATTGTGACATGCTAAAATTCTCAAGCGACAAGAATACTTTTGGGATGGAATATGACAACTAATTCATCAGTAATGTTTCTCTGAACTTGCACAGATGATTTTTATCCTACTTACTTTGTTTTCTTCTCAAAATACATTAATTTCTGAAAGAACGGGATTGGTGAAAGAGATGCATTCAAAGTATTATTTAGCATAGCGTGTTATCACCTGAGGTTATATGTACTGTGTAGGATTCTCCTCTGATTTTATTAGGTGGGTGGGTGGATGCAAAACCATAATCATAACCTAAAGATGTCAAGGTTTTAAATCTGGATCGATCGACCATGATCCAATGTTAACCTTTTTGTGCTACTCAGGGATGGCAAGATGATTTTAAATCTTAATCCACTTTATTTTAGGAAGAAGTAGCAATATAAAGCATTCTTTCCTATTTTCACAGAGTTTTCAATACATTATACCCATATTACATAGGACCCAAATGTTCACTGCATGGCGGTCCCATGTTAATATGACTGAGATAACGATTGTAAACTTATTTAGCCTGCAGCCATATTGGATTCTTGTAAAACCATTCTTTTAAGTTAGAAAATCTTTAGAAAGCTAGGTCATCAATCTTCTTTATTAGCCTGAAGTTTATCTTAATTATTGATAAAAACTTCAATCAAAAATATAAAGTCAAAAGTTTTAATTTTTGCCTTTGCTTAGCTAAAACTGACAGATATGAAGCCATTGTATAAACAACGTGTCACATTCCAGTAGAGAAAAAACCTCTAAAAATAAGGGCATCATTCTAGAGTTGATGTGAGTTATACTTCATCTAGATAACCATATTACATAATAAACAAAACGCCTCATCAAGCGGCATCTCCTGAAATCTGTGATATCGTTAAGCAAACTGCGTAATCTGAGGGAGCATATTGAGCAGACTCTCTTATTACTGATCAAATATTGATAAACTAATGCTCCCTTTGTTGTATCAATCAATATCATGTCCCCTGAGGAGGGAGGACAATTTTGTGCTGGCTCACACATATAACCACACCAGTCATTAACCCAAATGAAATTTGAATATTTCATGATGCAGTTAAGACAGATTGGATTTTTTGCAATAACATACGAAATAATCTGGCACGAATGCTCTACAAATGGTGTGAAAAGTTCAGGTGAATGCTGGTCACAAGTTCAGGTGAACAATAATAATTTAAGCCAGTGTTTGTTTGGTGAATGCAAAGATGTTACAAGTTGCGATGAATGTTGTATGTACAAATGTATGGTGTTATACAAGTTCAGGTGAATGTTGTATGTACAAATGTATGGTGTTATACAAGTTACGATGAATGTTGTATGTACAAATGTATGGTGTTATACATTGTACAAGATCGGGTGAATGCTGTATGTACAATTGTATGGTGTTATACATGTACAAGATCGTGTGAATGCTGTATGTATGCTGTTATACAAGTTCAGGGGAATGCTGTATGTATGGTGTTATACAAGTTCAGGGGAATGCTGTGTGTATGGTATTATACAAGTTCAGGTGAAGGCTGTATGTATGCTGTTATACAAGTTCAGGTGAATGTTGTATGTATGCTGTTATACAAGTTCATGTGAATGCTGTATGTACAATGTATGGTATTATACAAGTGCAGGTGAATGCTGTATGTATGCTGTTATACAAGTTCAGGTGAATGCTGTATGTATGGTGTTATACAAGTTCAGGGGAATGCTGTATGTATGGTATTCTACAAGTTCAGGTGAATGCTGTATGTATGGTGTTATACAAGTTCAGGTGAATGCTGTATGTATGCTGTTATACAAGTTCAGGTGAATTATGTATGTACAATGTATGGTGTTATACAAAGGTAAATTTGTATGTATGGTATTCCAGAAGTTCAGGTGAATTATGTATGTATGGTATTCTACAAATTCAGGTGAATTATGTATGTTCAGCCTAATGTAATATGCATATGATATTACAAGTTTATGAATGAATAAATGAATGAATGAATGAATGAATGAATGAATGAATGAATGAACCAACAAATGAACGAAAATGACCGTCATAATATCAACCAATAGATAGGATTAGTGTTATATTTCAATGAACAAACTCAGGTCATAAAACATATTATCTGTCTCTAAAAAGGTTCAATGAACCATAATTAAGTATCCTTAAGCAATGGATCTAACCTAGGACTTCCTGATAACACATGTACATCCCTATAGGACTTCGTGACAACAGGGTTATACACATGACATATTGCCCAAACATGTTTTCATCACTTTCTGTTTATTTATATCAGATTGAAAATAACATCAAAACAGAGAAACACCCTCGAATAAACACTATTTATGTATATAAGCTGTAGATATAAATCACAGCAAATATGTCGTACTGTCTGGTTTATTTTAACACTGTCCTCCGGTGAAAAGTTCACATGTTCCAAAAAAGTCACAATAACATACAGAAGATGACATTAAAATGTATTTTATTTGGAGTTGTCTCTTGTTTTTATAGTGTTGTATGTTTACATGTACATACGTGTGACATGCTATTTAAAGACAAAGTAATTGCCAATTTCTTGACAAGTAATGCAGCAATATGAAGTTTTCGTATTTATATTTTGTTAACTACATGCAGTACTAGCTTTCTCAATACAATGTATTCTTTTGCTTAAAAAAACTGTTTTTTGCTTAAAAACTCAATAAATCTTCTTTTTCGTGTTATTCATTATCAATATTGTAATTTAATTGTATCACATTCAAGATGTATAAGCATATATATGCTATTGACAGCATCAACGTTCATCCTTAAAATTTTTCAAGTTTTCATTACATATGCATGGTTTGTCGACTGGGAGATTTCTTTTAGACCAAAATATTTAATGTGATGTAACAATTCCACACATATTTAAGAGCTTTAATTTTATTATTTTTGCTCATAATATCTCTATAATTTTGCTATATATATTCTTTAGGACTATATTAATTTTGCTACTTAATAATCATATATATGGTACTTTCGATTTTACCAATAATCTTACTTACCAATTCCTTTTTACTTGAAATAGGGTAATTAAGCTCTCCAAGAGTGACAATGTCTCCATAATTAACACTTCAATTTATACTAAACATTACAGTTGTATCTGAAATTCTGCCACAGAATTTTCAATAAACCCTAAACATTACACTTATACCTCAAGTTCTGCCACAGCATTTACAACATGAACCTATTTATTTGACAGAATTACGACCGACTGCCATTAAAATACACAGTGTAGTATAAAAGTGATAAAATATGATTTTAATTAATTCTTCTCAGATAGCTCATTATAACAATTTCATTAATAAAACTGTCATAAGCATCATGTTCTGTGGTTCACAGTGCTTGTTCTACACGAAGAACTGTCAATTTAAAATCTGACTTTAGCACTTACTTAACAAGCTAATAAGACACCATCTGCACACAACAAATATGTCTGATAACGATTAATCATGCATGTTCAAATACACATTACAAATTCTATTTACTGTCATAATAATGTATGCTTTTGCTGTAATATAATGGGAAATCTTTAAGGAGTTTAATCAATATCTTTTATGATTTTCATCAATAAATCAGTTGATTGATTTATTGAGTGAAAATATGTTAAGAATATATTTTAAGTTAATTATTCATGCATTCTACACATGTAATTCAGAATAGCCATTTAGTCATATAGATTAATGCATGTTCAAATAAAATTTAGACATTGTTGAATATATATGATGGTATTAATTAAAGAACTGCTATATAAACAACAACCCTTATACATATATATATATATATCAAAAGTGCCTGTACATACATATATTTTCAACCAATTTGCTGATCATTCATACCATTATTACAAAAACAATTATTGCATAATGGTTTGATGCAAATGTGATGCTTAAGTCTTTATCCTTTCCAGGTATTTTTGTTACATTAACAATATCAATGCAAAAAATATATGCACTTTCATGGCCA
Source organism: Pododesmus macrochisma (assembly GCA_032359645.1). Classification (NCBI taxonomy): domain Eukaryota; kingdom Metazoa; phylum Mollusca; class Bivalvia; order Pectinida; family Anomiidae; genus Pododesmus; species Pododesmus macrochisma. Next base: position 12,569 of record JAUMGZ010183861.1, read on the forward strand.
ACGCGGCACAAATAGAGGCTATAAAAGTCAGAGAATACATCTTCATGGACAATTAACTTGGAGTATTCATAGGTGTGTTAATATATAATCACCTCTATAACCTAGTGAAGACAGAGTAGGAAACATGCTTCCTCAATATCAGCTGATTTACTGCCATAATACGGTATGCAAATTCTCAAAGCAATTAACAAAATTGCTGAGGATTCAATTTTGACATCAGACAAGTTTTTTGTACCTGAACTTGAATTTTTCATTCCGTTAGACATTTAAATTAAATTAAGACTGCTTCCATTTACATAAATTGTTCAACAAACATTTTGGATTAATAAATTTGAATATTTCTGGAGTTTTATTATTCAAGTGCAGTCATAAGTGCTTTAAGTACATGTGTAAACATGAAATAACTATGGCAAATATGCATGACATGCACAAATATGTACATTTTATGCATGTTGTATTACCGTACTCTACCTAATAAATGCACAGGGTGCTTAAAAAATAGACAAAGTAGAGGGTCTACATATTAATTAGGATCATATATATTACGAGTCCAAACAAAGTGAAGATATGTACTGCAATGCTCTCCTGTAATGGATCTTAGCTATTATACAGGACTGTAGGTGCTTGAAAAGGGAGGGGCTGCTTAATTATAGGGCCATGTGCCATTTATTAGATCCAATACGGTATATTATATATTTCTAGTTACACTGTAGTTTCAATTTTTTTTATCTGGCCTCAAGGTGTTGCTGTTGTCAATATAATTATTATAATATTATTAAATCTGTCATAATGAGTGCATTGGTTTCGTGAATCCTGTGAGCTTGTCAGTTCTACAATGTACATCGACATTGTAAAAACTGACAATATTGAACTTCTTTTTGACTGAAATTGATCAATGTAACAAACGTATATGACAAGACTATAGTTCAATTACCTTAGAAATAGAATAATTTAGAACCAAATCAAAACAGTTTGCTGTGGTCTTATATCATATGCCTTATCAATCAACACATGCAGTCAAAACTATTTTCCAAAAGAGTTGGGACATTACTACACCAGATGAACTGTTTCCCAAGGGCATGTACAGGATGAGGAAATGGATAATCTGGTCGAGTCTCAACAATCTGATTAAAACCAGATCTACGTTGCTCCCGTTATTTGGATATCGCATCGCAGGGTAGATCTGAGGAACACCAATTGTTAAGGT
>JAUMGZ010183883.1:0-11177 GCA_032359645.1 Pododesmus macrochisma
TGCATAATTTCAAACAACTTTCAAATAAATATGTATATACAAAAAGTCCATGGTTTTTGAGAAAATTGGCACTATATCAATAATTTAGCATTTCGCCACCACCAGTGTAAAGCGAAGTGCCATCTGGTGGTCATTTATGAACAGATTATGTTTTCGTTCGCAAACTTTGTAAAATATTGTCCAAAGGATTATGTATACCAAATATGAAAGCAATTGGATCGTGAGAAGAAGATTTTTAAAGATGTACCTAATTTTACCCCTTTTTGCCCCCTCAGGGAGCCCCTATTAGGCCCAACCCCTTTTTCTTCGCAAACTTGAAGCGACTTCTCAAGGGGATGCTTCCTATAAAATTTGGTTGAAATCCATTTAGCGGTTCTTGAGAAGAAGTTGATTTTGTGAAAAGTTTACGCACGACGACGGACGAAGAACGATCGCTATAGGTCACCTTGAGCCTTTGGCTCAGATGACCTAACAAGTCAGATATATATCACAGATAAAAGAACAAGCAGTTGGTTTTTGCTTAAACTGTGCACAAATTTCAAATGACAACAAAGGTGACAACTCTATGTTCTCAAGTCAAGTAATATTTTATTTAAATATTAAACTTTATTTAATAGTGACAAAATGTTTGAGTACTTCTGTATTGATAGTACCTTTTGGAGACATTAAAATATGTAAAATCCATTAATAAGTTGAACATAATAATTGAACATTTACAGATTTTAGGGAAGGAGCTACTTACAAAAAACTTGGTTTCATTTTAATTTGAATAAAGACCCTTCATTTCTTGATGATTTGTTGTAGTAGAGTAGAAATAATAATAACATTTTTCAATGGAGGTTCTATAACACTTATCAGAAGTAGCTACATACCTGTCGGTATAGATCTAGTCTTTTCACTGTCAAAGACATTGTCTGCTGTAGTTTGTCATCACTACGGTTACCAACAGTTTGTTGTTGTTTGGCAACTTGTTGCTACAAATTTTTTGAAAATCAAAAGTAAAACAAGATCACATTGTTATAAATGTTATAATAATTATTTATCCTTGTCATAACAGAGTTAATAAGATGTCGCTTGGTCTTGTCACATATCCAAGTTATATTTAACCAGAATCAGTCAATGATGATTTTACAAACATCTCAAGACAAATGCAAGTGTGTAATGATTTTAAAAAATAAATTTTGTATTAAAGATTTTTGCTCAAAACAGAAAGTATGCTCCAGAAGTAATTAATTTTTATACTTGTTCAATTTGTAACCCAATGTTCATGGTCTATAAAACTCACTTGTCCAATGAATCATATATTATTTAACAAACTTTTCCTGAAATCCCTTATTTTATAAAAAAAAAAATGACATTTAGTACCTTATCTTTCATAAATTTGTCATTGACTGACTGGAACCAGTGCAGCGAGTCAAATTCATGATACTGATCCAACAACTTCAATATATAGGCCACACCTAAATAAAGCAAACAACACAACTGTATTAATAACAAAGCAATATTTGAAAGCCCATGTGTGTCTATGTTTTAGATTTTCTATGCATATAATATTCATATCAACTTTACTTGGGGTTCTATATTTTAGTTTCTTTCTTAACTTTTTATTTTAAAAACAATTGCTGCTACTTAATATCAACTAATTATTGCAAAGACTAAATTTCATGATAGGCAACCCCATCCCCAGTAGGAATCACTTATATTATACAACTTACCCATGGCTAACCTATCCTAAGTAAAAGTCCCTTATACTCTATAACTAACCCATCCTCAGTAAAAGTGCCTTACAATGTATAACTAACTCATGGCTAACCCATCCTAAGTAAAAGTCCCTTATACTCTATAACTAACCCATCCTCGGTAAAAGTGCCTTATAATGTATACCTTACCCATGGCTAACCCATCTCAATAAAAGTCACTTAGACTCTATAACCAACCCATGTCAAAACCGGTGATGATCCTCAGTAAGCCCCTTATAATGTACAACTTACCCATGACTAACTCATCCTCAGTAAAAGTCCCTTATACTCTATAACTAACACTAATCCTCAGTAAAAGTCCCTTATAATGTATAACTTACTCATGGCTAACCCATCCTCAGTAAAAGTCACTTAGACTCTATAACCAACACATGTCCCAATGGCAACTATAACTTACCCATGGCAATACACTATAACTTACCCATGGCAATACTCTATAACTTACCCATGGCAATACACTATAACTTACCCATGGCAATACACTATAACTTACCCATGGCAATACACTATAACTTACACATGACAATATGCTATAACTTACCCATGGCAATACTCTATAACTTACCCATGGTAATACTCTATAACTTACCCATGACAATATGCTATAACTTACCCATGACAATATGCTATAACTTACACATGACAATATGCTATAACTTACACATGACAATATGCTATAACTTACCCATGGCAATACTCTATAACTTACCAATGGCAATACACTATAACTTACCCATGGCAATACACTATAACTTACCCATGGCAATATGCTATAACTTACCCATGACAATACACTATAACTTACCAATGGCAATATGCTATAAATACCCATGGCAATATGCTATAAATACCCATGGCAATACACTTTAACTTACTCATGGCAATACACTATAACTTACCCATGGCAAACCCATCGTCTGTAAAAGCTGCTCCAACTTTGTTTTTCCTGTTCATCTTTTCTTTACAGCTGATAGAATGCTCCACATAGTTAACAGTCTTGAGAAAATAATGAAGCTGCTTAATCATAGATAACTGTATTTTACACACATGTACACATGTACTTTAAAGTCTAGAGGTAAAGGTAATTAACCTACTTCTTGTACTACAACATTTATCTAAGGTCATCTCTTCATACTTTGATCCTACAACTATTTTTATTTAGAATCAGCATTATATTCAGTTAGTAATTTTCTAAGCAAACATCTTTTAAAAATTTCATAAAAAATTTATAAAATCAAGTAACAAATGTTACTGATTAAAAATTAATCGATAGAACCTAATTTTTAATATTTCATAATTGCTCTACAAGTCTCAATCCCTGATCCCCACATATCAATGAACCAGAAAACATAAAACACTGAATCAAATGTGACAAACTTGTAATACGTGATGTTATTGGTGATATTACAACTTACCAATGGTGTTAAAATAACAAAGAAGTTCCTGAGGTGCATATTCTTAGGATCTCTGAACTCAGGAGCAAAAACGTCCACAAGCATCTACAAGTATAACAATTAATGTTATAAATTAACATTTTTACTTCTTATTATGTTCCAGAAGTATAAACTGAAAATTCATTGATAAATGTACAAATTACACGTACGTGTTAAACAATCTTTGATTTGTGTACAAATTACACAGAGTGTATTGAAAAAGCTTTGATTTATGTTCTAACACAAGAATTCCACAAAAGGCGATGTGTTGTCTGTGCCAGCTTTGATTGAAGGATGGCTGATTACAGCAGCCTCATTAAACATGAGTGAATTTGAGCAAGTGTTAAACTAAAGCCAGGGACTTTGGTCTTTGTAAGTATACCAAGCAAGTTTTATTAAAATTCTTAGAGAACATAAAGATACAAGAAACATGAGATTCTAATAATAGAATCACAATATACAGATGCCACAACCAGCATAGTGATTCAGCAAGCCACTTGTAGTCTCATATCAAGGCAATGTTATGAAATTACAGTTCCTGCTCTAATTTCTTTTTTTCCGCTACATTATCATTAGAAATAATTCTGAGAAAACAAACCTTAAAGTATTCAGTTCCTTCAGCAAAATTCTTTGCTAAGTTTCCAACAACATTGTCCAAATTTCTGAAAAAAGGGAATTATGAATACAATATACAAAGAAGAATTTCATGTATTAAACTTGAATGTAGTATATAAATCACACTCAGTAACTTCACCTTTAATACACTAATACAGTGCAGAGTAGAGAGGACCGTTAAATGCTAATCATGTCATAATAAAATCACTGGGAAATCTTTAACTTTACTTTTCTGCAGTTTGACATTCCACAGATAATCCCTCCTTAATTTAGGGAGGATGACATTCCACAGATAATCCCTCCTTAATTTAGGGAGGATGACAATGCAAAGATAATCCCTCCTTAATTTAGGGAGGATGACATTTGAATCAGAGGGACTGAAGACCAAAGAAAATGTGAACAAACATCAAATGTCAATAAAAATACATCACAAAAATATTTGAAAACGTTAAACATACTTTGCTGCAGTTTGACATTCCACAGACAATCCCTCCTCTTTACAGAGTTCTTCAAAGTTGACAATGTCCTCAATGTCTGGAATGAACCTGATAGCATTGCTGCAACAGTGAAGTCCACCAGATCTTATCATCCTTATGTAACCCATGGCATTACCTACAACCATAGTCCATATAACTCTACAACACATTCATTAACTGATCAAGGTAAATTTACAAAAATACTGTATTTATCCAAACCCTGTACTAATCCAGGTAAATTTAACATACAAGTAATCACCACCTGACTGAACCGAGTTGTATACTAATCCAGGTAAATTTATATAAATACCTCAGCATTCTGACTGAGTTGAATACTAATCCAGGTAAATTTATATATAAATACCTCAGCATTCTGACTGGGTTGTATACTAATCCAGGTAAATTTATATAAATACCTCAGCATTCTGACTGGGTTGTATACTAATCCAGGTAAATTTATATATAAATACCTCAGCATTCTGACTGGGTTGAATACTAATCCAGGTAAATTTATATAAATACCTCAGCATTCTGACTGAGTTGTATACTAATCCAGATAAATCTATATAAATACCTCAGCATTCTGACTGAGTTGTATACTATTCCAGATAAATTTATATAAATACCTCAGCATTCTGACTGAGTTGTATACTATTCCAGATAAATTTATATAAATACTTCAGCATTCTGACTGAGTTGTATACTATTCCAGATAAATTTATATAAATACTTCAGCATTCTGACTGAGTTGAATACTAATCCAGATAAATTTATATAAATACTTCAGCATTCTGACTGAGTTGAATACTAATCCAGATAAATCTATATAAATACCTGAGCATTCTGACTGAGTTGAATACTAATCCAGATAAATTTATATAAATACTTCAGCATTCTGACTGCCTTGTATACTAATCCAGGTAACTTAATATAAATACTTCAGCAGTCTGACTAGGTTGTATACTAATCCAGGTAACTTTATATAAATACTTTACCTATCTGACCAATCAGAGTTCTAAACTGATCCAGGTAACTTTCTCCATCTGAATTTAATCCCAACTTGCGGATGCCTTTGTTAAATTTGTCTGCTCTTTCAAAAGGATACTGGAATATAAAACAACAGAGGTATGATAACAAAAGATGAAAAGTTATTCACAAAATATTTACGAAAGCTTTACAAGATATCTTTTAAAGTTGGTGCAAGAAGCCAGTAAGTTTCTATTGTATCTAAGCAAGAAATTTTCTTTCGTAGCAACAAATTTTTGTTTAAGTTTTATTTTTGGTACCAGTTACCTTGACCTTTGTAAATTTAGCATTTACCTTCTGATCTGTTTGCATGTGATTTTCCTTGAAGAACTTCCAATCCTGTAAAAAACCAACTAAGTTTTTCAACAGAAAGAATGATACCAAAACCTATACATTTTCAACAATTTCTTAATACATGACTCAAATTCATACATAAGAACTAAAATTTTAATTAGAACAAAACAAAACGTGTTTCAATAATTACATTGACCTCATTTTTTAATTCTGATGCAAACAAACAATATTAGGACTCTACACAGTTTTATGACTATATTTATTACATGTTTTGCTTTGATTTAACAAGAACAAAATAGAAACTGAAATTCTTTAATACTCTTCCTTATTAAACAAAGCTATTGCTTTAAATACAGAAAAAAACATTTACACTGTAAAATTACCTTAATTAGTCTTGACTTTATATGTTCATCATACATGAATTGTGAGAAAATGAAGAATTTCTTCCTCAAAAACTGGAATGTGAAATTAACCTAAAATAAAGAAAGCAATATTAGAGTAGATACATGTACACATTAAAGTGTCAGACATTCATATAATATCACACAATCTTCTAATTTAAAGTGTAAATGTATAAGGACTCTTCCCATACTGTAGAGCTGTACAAGCAACCTTCTGACCTTCAACCTTGTTAGCATTAGGGAAAGTGAACCATAAGGTCGAGCTGTCTGATAGGTGCTAACTGTCAGCTGCTTTAATGAAGGTTTCTGATTGGTGAATAAAATGAAGTTGTTAACGGTCAGCTAAAATTTAATTTATTATCTATTCTTAATCGATGATGCTAACAACATGAGTATTATATTGGAAAATGAAATATAAGTATTTCCATGGATCCTCACTGCGAATACAAAGGTAGTGTCAATCAATCATGATTATTTTTTCTTATATGCCGTTAAACAAACTATTTTTTGTTTTTTCTTATATGTGCAAAAGAATACACTGTTGTTCGAGACCAGGTTCACAGCTGAAATAGTTTCTTAAAAATTAAAAATTAAGGGCTTATATAAATATATGGCAATTCTGTTAAAAAAAACATTGTTCACTCCTTCCTAGCACTTAGATTGAGAGGAAGATGTATTTATAATTCAAGGGAGACTACTCACAGTGGTATTCATGATCCCTGTGCCATGTGTTCTAATTGAGTTGGCTATGTGTCGGATATTTATCGTGTTCAAATGCTTGTTGTTACTGGATCTTTCCACAAATATCTATGAAACAGAAATATACATTTCATATTAAAAGGCTGCATAAAGGCTGCTATGACAGCATTTGATACACATATTCTACGGGGGCCATCCATAACTATCATCCTTATTCCAAAGTCTGCAAACCGCACGCTAGGGGGAGGGGATTTGTTTTTCATCATTTTTTTTGCACGCTTAAAATTCCGGATATCGCAACATTTCAAAATCTGAAATCTGGCTCTTTTTTATTTCCTATAGTGGTCTCTAAATCTCGTTCGCCAGAGCATGGATGATGACCTTGTGTACATTATTTGAGAAATGGCGCAACAACAGACGTTGTTTGACACCAAAAAAAACTAAGTGAATCAAATGTATTTAATACAAAAAAACGCGGTATGATAAGGATGATGTACACTTTTGCAGGGGAGAGGGGGGTTTGAAAAAAGCGTGCTATTTGCAGACTTTGGAAAAAGGATGATAATTATGGATGGCCCCTTACTGTTTCTATTCTGCCCATGATTATTACTAGAGTTGACATTTGTTTGCTGATATTCAGAGCCTTATATAAGCAACTGGATCAAATTAAGTAACACTTCAAAATCTGAACATAACTCTTTTTCATGCTTACTGTCTTGAACATGAAAAAAATTATTTTCCATACATGAATTCAAAGGTTCAAGGAGCAGCATTTAGTAGGTTTTAAAAAATATAAGTCAGTAGTTGCATAAGAAAATTAGGCTTATATTCCCGACAACCTGATGTTAAATCCAAACCTATAGTTGATTTCAATGTGTTTTTTAACTCATGACCACTGTATTCGATACATAACACATCTTACCTGATTATTGAGATTGTACAGATACCTAGATACAAACACATGGATATTTCTCATAATCTCCAGGACATCCAGACCCTGTAACATCACAGTAAAACACAAGACTTAAAATATAAACTGAAAGTATGTTTACAAGATAAGATGAATTCATAAAACAACATACATTTCCTGATTTATTTCAGGCCCCTTCCCGACACGAATATATTTTCTATGATATCGTTGAAATACATTCTTTTGAAGAATGAAATTAGCAAATACTAAGCTACATGTATATAATATAGTGTTTCAATGAAAAGAGGTTCTTTCACTGAGATTTTAATGTTAGTCAGCACCTTGAATTAAGTTTGTTCATAGGATTCGTAATAATACAGACAAAACATATAAAACAAACGTCAATTTTCTGATACACAAATGCCAAACTTATTAATTGTTTCATCATCAACCAATTCTAAATGTTGCTTAAGCCACTATACAAACTAGCTCTGCCAACTGACTAACTTGATTTGCTACTGTCAGACATATATGGCTTTAGTTACCTGTTCTAGAGTTCGGTTAGGCAGGTGTGACTCTACTGTAGTAAGACTGCTACTGTCAGACCTATATTACTTTACATACCTGTTCTAGAGTCTGGCTAGGCAGGTGTGACTCTACTGTAGTAAGACTGCTACTGTCAGACCTATATTTCTTTACATACCTGTTCCAGAGCCTGGCTAGGCAGGTGTGACTCTACCGTAGTAAGACTGCTACTTTCAGATCTATATTGCCGTACATAACTGTTCTAGAGTCTAGCTAGGCTAGAGTCTAGCTAGGCAGGTGTGACTCTACCGTAGTAAGACTGCTACTGTCAGACCTATATTGCTTTACATACCTGTTCTAGAGTTTAGCTAGGCAGTCATGACTCTACTGTAGTAAGACTGCTACTGTCAAACCTATATGGCTTTACATACCAGTCCCAGAGTCTGACTAGGCAGGTGTGACTCTACCGTAGTAAGACTGCTACTATCAGACCTGTATTTCTTTACATACCTGTTCTAGAGTCTGGCTAGGCAGGTGTGACTCTACCGTACTAAGACTGCACCTGTCAGACCTATAATGCTTTACATAGCTGTTCTAGAGTCTAGCTAGGCAGGTGTGACTCTACCATAGTAAGACTGCTACTTTCAGACCTACATTGCTTTACATACCTGTTCTAGAGTTTGGCTAGGCAGGTGTGACTACCATATTAAGACCACTATGGTCAGACCTATATTTCTTTACATACCTGTTCAAGAGTCTGGCTAGGCAGGTGTGACTCTACCATATTTAGACCATACTTCTGTTGTGCCATGTTCTTCATTTCCCCATAAGTCTTCCAGTCATGCAGAGCCACGGTTGTCAGGTTGTAAAAGGTTTTATTTAGATAATGCTCCACATAACCTTAAAAGTATAAGGTTAACCATGAAAATTCAACATAAATACAGACTTTTTATGTATACTACATTTTTATTTTGTTTGTGTTGTTTTTGCTACATTTAATTGTTTATAAAAAGTTAATATGCAAAAATTAACTATGATCCATTTACTCCTTCTATTTCTAATTTATCGAGGCTATCAAATGATCTCATTGTTTTACTACCTATTTATCTAATTGGTTAAAATATCGTATACACAAGATATGTTTCACACAATTTGATTGGTCAACTTACGTTTAATACTGATGTATCTATCAAATAATCTGATTGGTTGAACCTTAAGAAGATGTGAAAGATCCTTGAGTCCCACTTTGAAAGGATTTCTGTCATCAAGTTGTAGATGTGAATGAATGTGAAGACGTAGATCTGTTTCTATGGCTTGGCATAGTGGCTCCAGCAGATACTGTAAATACAGGAGGCTCTCATCTCATTTGCCTTTGTTTTGAATATCATTTTGTTTTTAATAAAACGTTTAATTTTTACGGTTAACTATAATTAGAATGAATGTTTTTTGTGAAACTGTCAGGTCTTCATGCCCTGCTACAAATGATCTCTCAGAGCACATTATCACTCACTTAAGACTTACAATACAATGCTATACACAGCTTACCTCTTTAATGTTTCCATATATCTCAGCATCAAACGTGTCCAACAGTTCTCTGGCAGACGTCAGGTGACACACAGTAGACATTTCTGGTACACAGTCTCGTAAAGCACCTGTCATGTACTGAAATATAAACAAACAGTATCAGAATAGTACTGAGGTAGAAGTCATGAGACATATGGAATACATTGCTGGTACAGTGTCTCGTTATGCACCTGTCACATACTGTAATGTATACATATAGTACCAGATACAAATCTCTGACAGATGTTGTGTGACATATGGATTACATTGCTGGTACAGTGTCTCGTTATGCACCTGTCACATACTGTAAAATATAGTATAATAATATAATAATATAATATAATATAACAATGTAGTTCTTTTGTAGAGTTCATGTGACAAACAAGTGTGAGTGATTACAGCTACGCATTTTTAATATATAGTAACCTTTAACAAAGTAAGCTGAGATGCACTATCAATTAAGAGTAATAACGTTAAGTGATGTTAACACCGTTTCAGCAATACTAACATCGGTTACATTTTAGTTGTATGTATAGTGGAAAAATTAGTGCTTCTTCCTGCATTATCAACAATGTTTAATCTACATACTTACATGTAAACGATGCGTGTCTGTGACATTGTCAAGTACATCTGTCAGGTAAATTGGGAAGACAACTCTGTGCCAATAAATAAAGCTGCAATCACATGCCCGCCTCACTCTGAAAATCAAAACTTAATACTTCAAGCAGAATACAATACAGCAATTCAGAAAACATTTTTCTGTAAATGAAGACCTTCAAGCTAAACTGTTAGATTATTCTTATTGTGAAAAATGTATATTATTCTTTTTGTGTACACGTATTTAGTTAAGTACATAACTCTACTCAACTCGGATATTACCCATCTTTCGAATGTTTTCTATAGTACATGTCTCTCTTTAAACTCAGTTATTACTTCAAGCTTCCTACTAAAGTTTCCATTTGTATATACCTTTCTCTCAATTCAGTTATTACTTCAAGCTTCCTAAGGTTTCCATAGAGATTCTGCAGTTCATCTTCTTTAAATGTTTTCTGAAAATATCATCAAACATTTCTATGAAGGACATTACACTTTCTATTCAATAGAATAAGGACATTACACTTTCTATTTAATAGAATAAGGACATTATACTTTCTATTTATAGAATAAGAACATTACACTTTCTATTTACAGAATAAGAATATTACACTTTCTATTTAGTAGAATAAGAACATTACACTTTCTATTTATAGAATAAGAACATTACACTTTCTATTTAATAGAATAAGAACATTACACTTTCTATTTAATAGAATAAGAACATTACACTTTCTATTTAATAGAATAAGGACATTACACTTTCTATTTAATAGAATAAGGACATAACACTTTCTATTTATAGAATAAGGACATTACACTTTCTATTTATAGAATAAGGACATTACACTTTCTATTTAATAGAATAAGGACATTACACT
>JAUMGZ010183894.1:0-13774 GCA_032359645.1 Pododesmus macrochisma
TATCATGAGTAATTTTTGACTGATCAACTTTAATCTTCACAACACCTATTGTCAACCTCTTCTTAAGAATTGCATACAGGCGTATTGTGCTCTGCTTCGCGGTGCCCTTGTTGTCCATCATAACCATCATGAATTTTTTGGCTCTGTAACTTTGATTTACTAAAGACCTGTCTATTCAAAATTTATTCTTCTCTTGCGTCCATTAATGACAGCAGCTTCGAGCAAGGTCTGAGGTTCAGGACGGGGTAATTCACACTTTGGCTCCTTCATTGATTCAGGTTGCATTTTTGTATTATATAAATAAATTAGTAAATGTTTCATAACTTTTTTCATGTTCATAGGCTTCGTCTTAAAGCTGCACTTCAAAATTTGGACTGGTTAGTAAAGTGGGATGAAGTTCTGCAAGGAGATGGAAGAGCCCTGAGTTTCTTGTCAACTGCTGGTGATGAATTCACTTCTACCAATAAAAGCAATATAGTTACATGGAGAAGCCAAAAGTGCTATTTACAGGTAATTGTACATATAAATTGAGGCTGTTTGTGATGTAATTGAATGTTTTGGCAAAAAAAGTTTGATATTAATATATTAAAATTGAATTTTTCTCTTTCAGAAATTCCAATGTGACAACCTCAAGTTAGAAGATGAAGCCTTAAGAATGGAAGTTGTACGAATCAAAGAACTGCATTCAAACAATCTGATCACATTTGTTGGGGCTTGCTTGGACTACCCATTTGTTAGTGTTTTGACTGAAATAGCACCAAAGGTATGTTTAGTTCTGACTGACAGAGCAAGGTGATCAAAAAAAAAAATTGTATTGCTTTATTTTGTGTACAAAATTATAAAATGTAAGGTCTAAAAATAATTCAATGATTCTTAAAACCATGCAAAAAATTGATCTCCAACCAAAAAATGTGGAAATTATATTTTTTAGAAAAAAAATGCATGTTATAAGTTTCTTTATAACAACAGATCTTGCAAAATTGCTTTAGACATGGAGCATCTGATACTAAAAGTGCCACATGTCAAATGGGGGTTGAGTGTTCTGCAACATACTATGTTGTTGATATCTGTTTGATTCTCAAAAAGATGTGCTTTAACTGTTGGTGTTTCTTGATACAGCTAATATTGCATTGTTGGTACGAGGGTTGTCCATAAAACCCTATTATTATAAAAGCTAGAAAAATAACTGAAAAAAATTATTTACATTATCTTAATTTTTTTTCATTATGTTTAGTACTTGATTTTGTAAAACATTGCATACTATCAGATATAACACATTTAAACAAAAATATCATTTGAAAAAGGTATGTCCAACCGACCGTCAAAATAACGTGAACATCGATAACGCCTCAAATTTTTCCATATAATCACCCTTCAAAGCAACAAACTTCCATGCTCTATTAATCCAATCCAATTTATTATTTTTATCTTTTCGTACATCTTGAAAAGCGCACCTTCAGAATAGCAAGTCTTAGGAATATTGGGTTTTTCATCAGTACAGACTTATTTGTTCTAAGAAAATTTTAAAATGCATAAAATGTTAGACACTGAAAATCTTTTTTAAGGAGCATGGAGATTTAATTCATTTGTGCTTGGAATTGAGGAAGATAAAGAACACAAAGAGTCCTTTTTAATCAGGTCGATGTAGCCATCTTTAATTTTTATATTTCCAGAAGCATGAACAAAATCTGTTGGATCTCAGTTTGTAGTTGATTGTTTTCTTGATGTTTTTAGTATAAAGCGTTCAGCCACACATTGATTGTTGATATTTCAGGGAAGTTTGGAAGATCTTTTATCAAATGAAAATATAAAACTTGGATGGGATTTCAAGTTTTCACTGTTGAAGGACATATGTCGGGGTATGGAATTTCTCCATCGTTCTGAAATTGGATCTCATGGCAGATTAAAGTCTACAAATTGTCTTGTAGATAACAGATGGACATGCAAAGTATCTGGTAAGTTAAAACACAACACACAAACACAAACCAGTGTTTTTGTCTGTAGAAATTAAAGTATCTAACCAACAGCTGCAAAATGAATGGCGAAAAAACATGCAAAACACAAATTAATGTTTAATTGTATCTTGAAGATTTTTTTTTTTAAAGTTATTGTCAGATGAAAAAGGCATGTTATTTATTTAAAGTAAAATAAAAAAAATACTTTGAATACAAACTTTAAAAGCTATTGCTGTTTATTAAAAACGTGAAAATTTTGAATTGTATACACTTGGTCAAATGCCTTCTTGATAATCATAGGTTAATACATTTTTTTTAATTTGTTTAGGTTTTGGTATGCCTTCCTGGAGATATGGTGCACCTAGAAAAGCAGTACCAAATGTGGAAGAAGATATCAGACAAAAGTATGTACGAGCGAAAATTCAGTCTTGGTCCAAAAAGTGTCGCGTCAACACCAAGACTGTAGATCTAGAACTGTTGCCTTGTCGATTTGTTTCAATTTGTTGAAATAGGAAACATTTTCTTATAAAGCAAGAAAGCCTAGAGTTCAAAACTTGAACAATATATGTTGTGTACAAGTTTTGTTTGCAGTTGAATTTTTCCCCCAAAAATGATGTACTCGTGTCGGTCAACTCTTTCAAGAAGTATCTATTAGGATGGTCTATCTTCTTTAAATGGTGGGTTCACACATTTTCACTTGTTGAGGAGCATTGAATGAGCTGAACGATCTGATTTCTAACCTCAAAGACATTTTTGTTGCCATGGGGAAAATGGTTGGGTCAAACACTGATAATTTTGGCAACTGAGATTTATTTTTCATTGTTAAGTGGTTCACATGTATCAAGTTATTTGAACATGTTACATTTGTAGCAAACCTGATGACTATGATAAGATGTATTAACAAAGGACAACAAATCTAATAATTAAGGCCCGCATCGAAATATGTGGGTGCCCTATAGTCAACATTTAGTCATTTTTTCTGAAACTTGGTACACGTGATCAGTACCTTTTGTAGTTGTGGGCTTGCAAATTATCTTTTATTTCAACATTTTTTGTAGTAGTTATTTCCCTTTTATAATTTCCGTTCATGAATTTACACGATCAGTACCTTGCTCATTAACAAAAAGTCATTTTTACTTTAATAAAAAAAATAATTTAAAGAATGTTATTTTTATTATTAAGCATGAAAGTAACTTTTCATTTATAAAATTAAACCTGAAGCTAGTGTATCTTCACAAAGTAACCAAATTTCAGACGAGGTTTGACAGGTGTTGAATTCGGACATGCACATAACGCTTAAGTGTTTGTTCTTGATGAGTACCCCCAGTTGGGCCTCATATATGCCGTAGGTAGGTGGTTTACTCCAGGTACTCCGGTTTTCTCCACCAGTAAGACTGGCATGTCTGTAAATGACCCTAGCTGTTGATCGGACAATAAGTACTTAACACAAACTTGCTGAGGGGCCAGTGTTCTAGTTTGATCTGTCGTGTAAACTTCTGATGAATAATATAATATTTCAAAGATAATTTATTCCACTTTAAACATGTACATAATATGTATTAACAGTCTAGACTGCCATAGTGATCCCCTGTATCCAACGACTCCCCATCTTATTTGACTATATTTTAGCCGCCCAATACTATTTGCTCTATAATTGGTCTGCATTCAACGACTCCCCTGTCTTACCTGACAAGCGACCATGATTTATGGGCCCGGATATTATATAATGACCTTATTAAAGGACTATGAGAAGCCTCCGAAACAATGCCTGTTAAAATCAGTGATATATAAAAAAAAAACTTATGATCATAAGCGGCCTTACAAAAGTCGTAAGCGACCTCACGGAAGCCATGTGCTTTTTGTTTATACACAATTGACACATGATTTATGGGCCCCGATATTATATAATGACTATAATGACCTTATTAAATTACTATGAGACGCCTCCGAAACAATACCTGTTAAAATCAGTGAAATCAAACAAACTTATGATCATAAGCGGCCTTACGTAGAGACTGCATTAATTAACTTATGTGCGAACTGATAAAACAGCTCTCAACGCTGATTTCAATTTTACAATTTAAATGATAATAAGTGCAATAAAAACTAACTCAGTTTAAAACAAAATTAGATTTAAATGCGAAATAATCTCTCACTCTTTTAAAAATATCAGTTGTACACATGAATGTCAGAGATGAAACCTGGACTGTGCTAAGTGACTCCCTGTCTTATGTGACCTTATTGTCCAAGTCGCTTGGAGAGTCACATAAGACAGTCTAGACTGTACTTTGAGAAAGTTTGTTTGCCAGGACTGTTTCATAAACATGCTGTTTGTATTAAGTTAACAAGTTGTGACCCAAGTAGCAAATTTTGTACTGATTAATGTGACTGAATCTTTAAATGTTATTAATATTTTCAGTGAATTATTTTGGACTGCACCTGAACTTCTGACTACTGCCCAACGAATTGATGATGTGGGCCGTGGAACAAAAGCAGGCGACATTTATGCGTAAGTTAACATCAACCAAATATATTTTTGATTTGCTGTTTCAGTGGTTTAATTCTCATTCTCGGTGTGTTGCACAATGCTTTACATGACATAAATTCATTTTGTAATACTGCAAAGATAATCAAATGTCCTGTTCTGATTGGCTACATACGACTATGTTTGTAATCTTGACAGGGTAAATAAATGCATATGCTATTTTGCGTAGAAGCTAGGAGAGGTAACTCCCATAACAAAGCTGTAATGGAAGACGCCTATGTAAACATTGATAACGAAGAGCAGATAGACAAATTATTAGCACTTGGGCAATTTACCCTGATGCTAGGAAACACACTCTTTCAAAGTTATCACAGGAACATGGTACTGTGTACCCTGCCAAAGACCTGTATAACCAATAGTGTCCATGATATAATGATGAATAAAATAATCAAATTAGTATTGCTTCTTATGATATACGATACCATGTACACTTAATAAAGGTCATATTTAGTGTCTGTATATAATGTGAAAACAGTAAAACTGATGAATATCTCCTCTTGACTTGATGTATAATGTCAAATATTAAGTGAGTGTCTTTATAATGTGACACCAGTATAAATAGCCCTTCTTTTGATATATAATGTTGTGACCTATATATCTGATCATATTAAGATCATCTGGGCCAATGTAGACATTTCCCATAGAATTGTTGCTGGCTTACTATATAAAGTGGATGATGGATCTCATGAACTTCATATATAATTTATCTGCAGCAAAAACTAAGTTATTCAAGTTTGGTATCTTTGCATATATTGGGATAGTGGGATGCTAAAATTGGACACAATTTTAAGTTGCAGTTGACTACTTTGATCATAAAAAGTGCTTTATAAACAAGAGGCCCATTGGGGTGAAATAGGTTTATAAGTAGATTTTTGACAATCTTCCCAATAGTGTCTTTAAGGAGATTTTGTTTAAAAGCATACAGTTAATTTACCCCTTTTGGTCCCGCAGTCCTGTCCCCTAGGCGGTCAGAGACTTTATTTGTACAATCTTGAATCCCATTAGGATGCTGCCCAGAAGTTTCTGAGGAGGTGTCTTTGAAGGCATACAGTCAATTTGACCACTGGGGGTCAGAGATTTCATTTATACAGTGCAACCTGCTCTAGCGACCACGTATAAAGAGGCAATCTGAACATGACCACTAAAGTCAGGTCCCTACCTACATATAAAGACCATTTTTTTCTGGTTTGACTGTACAATCTTGAATACCCATCCCATAAGGATGCTTCTTACCAAATTTGGTTGAAATCTGCCCAGTTGTTTGAAGGCATATATATATATACCATCAAATTGACTCCTTTTGGCCCCACCCACCTGTGGTTTTTTAGTGTTGAAAATGTAATGAGTAAAAGTCCACCTTGGACTAGATGGACTAAAAACGCTCTACTTTGCTGTGAAACTTTGTACAAACATTGCCTTATGACTTTGTTAATGCAAAACTCTTCTTGTTTTTTCAGTTATTCTGTTATCATATCCGAGATGTGCACTCGAGAAGAACCTTACTCAAAGGATCTTTCATATTTAACTGCGACTGATATTCTTAACCTTGTTAAAAATAAAGATGGCAATGCGGCTGCAGAAGCTAAAAGGGTAAGTCTTCATAAATTGTATGTTTGGCTTAACTTGAGTTTTATTATCTCTGTGAAACTAGGCAAATTATAGTATGGCCATACAAATCCATTCATTAAAGGTTTCCACATCTTGACCTTTATCTAACTGCCCGTACAGAATCTGCTAACATAATCTCACGTGCTTCATATGTGAAAATAGTAAGAAGCAAGTTAGAATTGTATGCAAATTAGGTTCTTCACATGTGAATTATGTTAGATCACATGTGAAAAAAATTTCTAACCTGAAAGCTCACATCAGTATATTTCTCATATGAGCATTTTATGTTAGAAAAGACATTTTGTTCGGAAAACAGACTAAGTGCTGAAAACTAACATGAGATTTTATGTTAGAAATTGGACTTAGAAAAATTTGCAATCACTTTATATTGAATGTTTCAGAAAATGACTAAGTCCAGAAAACTAACATGAGATTTTATGTTAGAAATTGGACTTAGAAAAATTTGCGATCACTTTATATTGAATGTTTCAGAAAATGACTAAGTCCAGAAAACTAACATGAGATTTAATGTTAGAAATTGGACTTAGAAAAATTTGCGAACACTTTATATTGAATGTTTCAGAAAGTGGTTCAGTCCTGAAACCTCATGTAATATGAATTTTCAGTGATATGATGCATGGAACTACATACACATATACACATGTTCAACATCAGCTGATTTCAATGGGGAAAAACTTGTTTTCAAAAATGACAAAAGATGTCCATACATTCAACTTTTTATTTGAAAACTATACTGGTTTACTTAATGTTTATGTACACATAGCACCAAAAGTTTAAACATTAATCTTATGTTAAAAATAAGGTTATCGAATACAAAGTTTGACAACACAGTTTTTTGACCAACATAAAATGTTTATATTATAAATATAAACTACTGTATTAAGGTACAAGAAAGAGCCATTACAAATTCAAATAAAGTCTATTGTTATATAAATAAAAAATTATTTCATTATCTGCTGTACTTCAATTTGTGCTTATAAGTTGTATACATATATTTTATGGTGTTATTGTATGAGTACATATATCCTTAAAATTTATAGCTGTCATGATATAATGATTAATTTTGACTATAGAGGATTGCAATCTTGAGCATGTTGAGGCTTGTGATCAATAAAGAAAATTAATAAGAGCATGAGTGTTTCTAGATAACAATATTTACTTTTTGTTTGGTACTTTATGTATGTAATTAATTATGTAACATTAGAAAATACCATTGATTTTTCTTGAATGCACATCACTGTTTGACAGCTACTTCTACATTTATGTACAACCAAAAGCAATTATAACACATCAAGACTTCTTAATTGCTGAATAAAGCTCACAAGACTTACTGCTGGTTTTACTAAAGATATACACATGTTGAGTGTGTGTTGCCATAATGCCATGTTGTTAACTTATCTAACCTACATTAAAGATGACAAACCAGTGCTGTTGAGTTACCCTGTGTAGTTTTCACACCTCTGTAGCTGTAGGATGTTACAGTTAACTCAATAGCTTGATCTCAGGGAACATGTTGATAATGAATAGAAGATTTGTCTATAATTACACAATGTAATTAATCATTATTAGACAACATCTGGCATAGAACTTAAACAGTAGTATTATACTGTTATTGTAGACAATAACATAAGAGTAAAAAGTGTTTGTTTTATAAAAAAAATATATATGTACATGCATGTATACATGTATACAATGCATGTATGGGATGTTTCTTACTTTCATAATATATCTAATATGTACAGTTTAAGTTCATACAATGATACATATTTATTTATAAACAATTTCTTTTTTAATACATACAATACAGCTATTCAATCTGCTTCAACAGAATTTGGAGGACTACATATAAAAACACGCTTTGTTTTGTTTGATACCATATAAACACACATACACTCAATTTGTTCAACATCAATTGCTATTTTTTGTGTTCTGGAGTCTGAAATGTCAAAAACTACAAAATGCTTCATTTGATAATCTTCCATTATTTGATCATATGGGAAATTTTGTTCAGCTTCATCTTTCTTAGTTAATTTGGTTATAATTGCAAGAATGCTAGTTCTATCATTTTCATTCTGCTTATAAGCAGTAAAATAATGGATTATCCCATGGCATGTTTCGTGCTTATTATCTATGTATCTGATTGTAAAACTATTTCTAACTTTAACTCTGGTATATTCTTTACTGTGAAACACATTTCCATTTATTTTCAGTCTTTTGAACATGTAAATGTTACCGTTTGGAGGTTGATTAAAGAAATTTGCGATTGCTATGTAACAATCTGCAGATATATTTTCAATACTACTTTCTGTTACTTTGCCTAATGCAAATATGTTTTCTTTTAACTTTTTCATGGTTTTTGATACATTTCTATTCATTCTATTCATAAGATAATCTACTCTTGACTCAGGTTGAACACACATTTTTTTTAGATATGGCAGGCCATGCATTATAGATATAGAATCAAGCAGCTGTGAGTGAACAGATTGTGTTCCTCTGACCAATTTCATTAAAAACCCATTGGCATTTTCAAAAGGAAAACATGAATATCCCCAAATGGGACCAAGTTGTCTAACATTGTATGGTAAATGCAATAATAAATGAATATTAAGTGTAAGAAATCTTTCTTCATACAATCCTGAAAAAGTTGCAACAAAATGTTCAATTAAATTTTCAGCATAATCCACTTCTTCAACTGTTATAGATTCTTTTAATAATATATATATAGCTTCACTAAGAAGTAAAAAATGACTATAATATGAATAGCTAATTACATCTATTAAAATTACTGGTCCATAAAACAATAAAAAAGATTTAAATTCAGAAGCTTTCCAGTACTTAAGATCTGATAAAGATCGTGGTGCTCTCCGGATATACAAGGGGGGTTTTAGTTTGGACAAATTGTTATTAATCTCATCTACTTTCTCAAAAAATGAATATGGTTTCCCAGAGTGTTCTTTTGAAAACCATAGATTAATTAATTGTTTTGAAACTCCTAATAAAACACAGTGCATGTAATCTATACAGTTACTTTTAACAAAATCATAAGATTTCAACTGGGTAAACCAGCAAGGCCCTTTAATTCCCATTTGTCGTTTGCCACTATTGGCTGCTATTTCTGCTAGTTCCAGTGTTTCTTCATGTGTTCGTTTAGGGTCTGTTGGTCCATCAAAAATAAAAGGAAATATATGAGATATACCTTTACCAGAAGACGCAGTTTTGCCAGGCTGTGTGCATTGAGGACAACTGTGTTTTCCATTAAACTGAACCATATTATGCACTGTACATTTTGCTGGGAGATCAGCTGTTCCAGATATCAAAAACCCACGTATTGTAACATTTTTCACCTCAATTTGTATTTCAATGCCTTTTTCAAGTTCTTGTAGATCGTCAATAAATGGTTTAAGAAATGTTAACATCTCAGGTTTTTTTGGTCCAATCCAAAGTCCAACTAAAAGTAGATTTTCTGGATTCCTTCTGAGTTTATAAGGCAGTTCATTTATACTCAAAAATAAAGGCCACATAGATGTTTTTGAGCTTTTGAATAAAGGCACACCATCTGTATTCCATGTAAACGTTAAGTCATTTGAGGAAAGATTTTGTTTTGAATTTATGTTTTTGTAATATTCTCCATCAAATACATCATCATAGTTAGTAATGTTACTTTTAACTCGTTTTGATGGTTCAACGAGTAATTTTCTGAAATCTTCCTCTGCAAACAGTTTTTTTAATTGTTCTATTAAAGGAACTTCCACAAAAAAGATTCTGTCTGACTTGCTTGAAAATGTCTTATTGCACTTAGAATTTGGACAAATATCAGAGTTTGCTTCTACAGACACTAAACATTTTTCACAATAATAGTGTTTTCGAGGTGTTATTTTTAAACTCTGGAACCATTTTCGTAATTCATAACAAGAAGATGGCAGCAAATTTGACTCTTTACAGTGTAACTGTACAAGATCAATAAGGTCGGAGAAAGCATCACTGGTCAGATTGTAATTCATTGCAAAAGTCATCATCAAAAGAGCACTTTCTCCAAGTGTTATTTGAGCACCATGATAAATTGGCAGGCTATCTGTTTTTTCATCTTCCACATCTTTGGTGCTTTCAAAAACATCTTCTGTTTCAGAATCTGAAAAATCATCTGATTCGAAATCGCTTACTGAGCATGCTGAGAGAGAAGACTCACTGTCAGAGTTGTATGATATATCATCATTTACAGATAAAATGTTCAAAGTACTTGGAATTTCTGGTGTGTTATGCCTCATAGTTGACTGTGCAGGGTCATCTAGACTGTTGGTCGTTATCGGTGTTACAAACTGATTGTCAGTTTCGGATTGTACATTTTGTAGATATTTTGGTGCATTTTCAAATGAAAATCGATCAGTCAAGTAAGTTTTGTACTGAAGTCCCGACTTTCTAAATCTTTTTCGCTCTGGTTGATCATCACCTGCAGGACCAGGATTTTGTTCAATTCCAGACTTAATTAAGAAAAAATATATAAGAAGTTTGCTATTAATTACCATAGAGAATCCTGTATCGAGGGCTGTTTTACGAACAAAATTTGTGAATATCACAGAAAAATATGTCCAGTTTAGCCTGATCTTTTGAAATAGTTTTGCTGTTCCTTTAAGTTTAACACATTTTTTGGGGGATTTTGACATAAAACTGCAAAGTTCCAAGTATCCATCTGTGGACAATAATTCATTTTGGTGACTTTCATTTTCATTCAACTTCATGTAGTCATAGCTCCATGTTAAGTCATCAAGAAAGTTTAGACCATCGTCAATATGAACCAAAGTTCCTGAAAAATAAATTGATAAACACTATATAAAATACTGTTTTGATAGAGAGTGACTACGTAGCGTATATGTTGTTTCGAACAGTTACAGTTGAATAATTTTTTCGTTTAATTCATGTTGAATCTTTGGTAAATATACAAGTTTTAGTGAACTACAGTACTGTGCAATAAATGAGTAGCCACCTTCGTTAATTTACAATATGAAAGCTATTTTCAGTTTTTTCAAAATAATTTTTGAAGCCTTTTTTCAACCAATTTTTATAAAGAAAAATTACAACAACTTCAGAACAATAAAGCTATTTATTACTTTTAATTATCAAAATTTTCTTATGAACACTTAAAGAGTTTTCTTGAGTTAAATGAAGGAAAACATATTTTTTACTTAAATTATCTATTTAACAATAAAGTTAAATATTTCACAGCAAAGTTTCAAACGTTTTCAAGTCTTTACCAATATTTTCAACTACAAAAGCGAAATTTTGATAAGTTCTACGACAATGAATTTTATAAATTTTTACATTTTGTAAAAATTTAAGAAATGGGTTAACAACTGCTTTTTTGAGAAATCTGAAAATGACTTTTAACTTAATTATATACAGTTAAATAACGTAGGTGGCTACTCATTTGTGGCACAGTACTGTATCATACTCTATACTGTATTATGGCCAGGCACTTACGATTGATTTGATTCATAGCCGAACTTGGCAAGTCTACAGACACTCGGATAGTGTGACCTGGCATTAGTCATTACCAAGTTCTTTCGTGGAATGGCATGTGTTTTACAAAAGACAATCGTTTTCTTAAAACTGACAATTAGGCTAAGATCTATGTTCATTGTCAAACTTTTAAAAATATCGTTTTGTCAATGCAGGTAACAGTCAAGTTATAACATGGATCATGACGAGAACTTTACTGTATCATACTGTAGATCTTATAAGCATCATGTACTTACCTCGCAGATTCCTTTCGTTTCTAGCAAATTCATTGAAGTTGTTTATCTGCTCTGTAGTTTGCAAGAAGTGTAAACATGTCACACACAAAATTGCAAAAGTAAGAGTCGAGTGCATTAATCTTCTCGCCATCGTTGGCTTGAACCGGATGCTGTGAATCAAACTCCCCCGTAACTCTGGAGTCCGTGACCATATCTTACAATATAACAGTTAGTAAGTATACAGTAAATTCTAGATCATGCGTTCTGGAAATCACATCTGAACTTTGAATTATCGTAAAAGTAAAGTTTTCTTGTGTCAAAGTTATTAACCGCACTTACATTTAAAAAAGAAAAGAAAACGAAGTCATACAAAGGCCGAGGATGTCCTTATTTGGCACCTCCGATGCCCCTTTGCGATGTATCCCGCGACTTCCCCTTGCCCATGCGTGATGCGATCAGTCAGTATTTTGAATTCAGCAGCACCAACCATAGCATCGACATCGACACCTTTACTAGATCAACAAGTGTATACTAGATCTATAACTCGTGCGAACTGCAATAGTGATATTTCAAAATGTTTGCAGCTGTCTTATTTACGGACGATGAACAATTTGATGTTTTGAACGTAAAAAAAATCAAGAAATGTGGAGGAAATAGTGACAATCCGTCGTTTGAAATCAACGACATTGTACTATATGTGTGTCGTACAAAACGAGGATCATTGATGATTCAGGAAGAGAGAAAGACGTTGATGAGGACTATCGTGGCAATATTGTGTATTTGAACAAAGGCAATATTATTCTCGATACTGCATTTTCTTTAATAATGGAACACATTTTACTAAACGGGTTACCAGTTGTGTCATACTAACAACTGGTAAATTCTATTGTGTTGACGGCAACGATTGGTCCGTCGCTTTAGGGGCATTACGTATCTTTTTTTTATTGTTTTGTAAGTGAAATGTTAGAATAGATATTGTCAACAAAACAAAGACGGTTGATCTATATTGTACACGCATTAGAAAAAATAAATGTACCTACCTGGAATCAGCACAATAGGAGAAAAATATATATCTTTTAACGGTAAATAATATCTGCAGCAGCAGGAGAACGTCATAAAACTAACATTAAAGTTATGTTTCTATGTCCATTTATTAATATAATAAAAATTCTTGAATCTCAACATATTGTGAATATAAATGTACTGTCATCCTTGCAGAGTTGTTAAACAAAAGCACTTATGTGAGAAATATCTTTTTTTTTTATCATAAATGATATATTCTTGTTTCTTAATTCAACATTTTATTAATTCAATTTGCACAAGCCGAATATGAAAAAATTAACTAAAACTTTAAACGTTCGGCGAATGTTAAAATCTTTAACAAATGGCTACTTTATTACAACAGTTAAATTTGCTTTTAATATCACAGACAACGCTAGATCGAGGAAATAGGTAAAAAAAGTGATCTGAGTGGGATGATGTAATCACACTACAGGTTGGCCATGGGAAGCCACCGGGTAAAGGATCACGAAGGTGTGAATGGACACCCTTTATTTATGTATTTATTTATTTATTTATTTATTTATTTTTAAAAGAAATGGGAATATATGTAGTTATAATGTATTAGAGGTCCATTCTTTCTTCCACTTGTTTAGGTTTTTCAAATGAAATTTTTAATGGAACAACAAAGACATTATTCAGCGGAAAATTATCAAAATACAAGCATTAAACTAAAAAGGAAACAATCAGAAGTGAAACCAAGTGTCCGCGAAGAATGAGTGTTTCACGATTAGTTAATGGTTGACTACTGCCGATTTCAACGACTTTAGAGCTCTTAGATTCACATCCTGCTTCAAATCATACCTGTTCCCGCACCCTTTCCTCCCGGATCCCGCACCCCAAACTCCCGGTTCCCG
>JAUMGZ010183905.1:0-13772 GCA_032359645.1 Pododesmus macrochisma
TGTGACACCAACCGTGATATTTGCATAATCTTCTAGAAACTCCCTAGGTGGGGGATTTGAATGACTATGTTCTTGTTATGTTACAGATAGGACTATTACCTGACTTTCTTTATAAATGCATATTAAACAATTTTGACTTTTCCCCAAG
Organism: Pododesmus macrochisma; assembly: GCA_032359645.1. Classification (NCBI taxonomy): domain Eukaryota; kingdom Metazoa; phylum Mollusca; class Bivalvia; order Pectinida; family Anomiidae; genus Pododesmus; species Pododesmus macrochisma. The sequence continues at coordinate 149 of JAUMGZ010183905.1, forward strand.
AAAATTACAAGCAAAACATAACAAGCCGGTCAACAGTTTTGACTATTGCCTAGCAGTCATTAGTTGAATGTGCCATACCTCCAGCTGACTATGATCAAACATCCTTGAAACAACAGCGAAAGTAAACAATAGATTCAGCAGATAATGTCATCATGTTTGTTAAATATTTATTATCTAAATTTAGCTTTTGGTTTTCTTTGATCAGGTAATAAAACATTTGTTTCATGCCTTATCAGTAAACTGTCAATACTATTTCCCTGAGGTGTTGGGGCCAACCCAATGAACTGTTTGCCAAGGCTGCGCAGGAGCATTTGACAATATCTCAAAAATCTTCTAAGCTAGTCATATACCAAAAATTAAATTATAGACCTGCTCCAACCAGATAACTGTTATGGCCAATGGGGCTTTTGTTTAAGCTTGGCCTACAACTTTGGTGATTATTGGTTTAGTCCAGCCCATAGACCAATATATTTGACTCACTAAAACACTATAATTGCATATCTTTCTATAATCACAAGGCAATCATTTGAGTTCACTTTTGTTTTTCAGTGAATAGAATGCATCATGTGTTATGTCCCCTTGCTGATGGTACCATCCTACTTATTGGAGGAAGAACATCCCCTGTAAAATTGTGCTCTCAAGTTGTTAAACTTAACGTTTCTGGTTTGAATTTAAATAATATTCAGAATGACCATTCACAGACTTCAAGACAATTTGTAGATGATGTTACTTTAGCTAATAATCAAGGTAGAGAAAACGTTTGCTCAAAATGTGGTGGAACCAATATACCTGTGATCTCAAAGAATGTTACAGAGTCAAATTGTGATGTAAATAAGGTGGCTGGGAATGATGCAAATTTAAAAGTGACCAAAAGTGATACAAATTCAAATAAAGTTGGAAGCATTACAAACTCAAAATTAGTCAATAGCTCAAATTTAAGACGTTTGTGTGAAAAATGTTTTTCATTAGAAGCCAGGGAAAATGCAGGAAATGTAAAAGAAATATTGGAATCCAATGAAAATAACTTAGCTACGAATCTTACAACTGGAACGCAGGTGGACATTGTGACTGACACCTTAAATGATATGAAGATGGCAGAACAAGATATAGCTTGTGACCATGGTAGCCAAGAAGACACCATGGATGTATTGTTCACTGTGATGGAACAGACTGGTAGCATTCCAAAACCAAGATGGAGGCATTCTGCAAATGTTGTGCAAAAATCAGGTAGGAAAACCTAGTCATTATGGAACACCTCAACATTTACTTGCTACAAATAATATGTACTTTACAAGAATATACAAGAATATACTAGTTTGGATTAAATATGCAAACTTGGAATGTGATTTTATATACATGTAATGTCTTGCAATGTTATGGAATTTGGCTTGAAAAAAGGTTACATCATAGAAAGTGAGTCAATACAGATCCTCTCCAATGTTTTGATTTGCAGGGAAAGAAATGGTGTTTTTGTTTGGTGGCAGAACAGGAGACATACTGGCACTCAACGATGCCTTTCTTTTGGATGTTGACACTGGTCATTGGACTGAAGTAAGTCACTATTTGACCACATGTTTTTATGTTGTACTTTGACACTGGTCAATTAACTGAGGTAAGTCAATATTTGGCCACATGTTTTTATGTTGGACTTGGACACTGGTCAATGGACAAAGGCAAGTGAGTACTTGACCACACATTTTTCTGTTGGACTTGGACACTGGTCAATGGACAGAAACAAGTCAGTACTTGACCACATATTTTTCTGTTGAACTTGGACACTGGTCAGTGGTCTGCGTAAGTTAGTTCTTAACACATGTATTTCTGTTGATTGTAGACACTGGTCAGTGGTCTGCGGTAAGTTAGTTCTTATCACATGTATTTCTGTTGATTGTAGACACTGGTCAGTGGTCTGCGGTAAGTTAGTTCTTATCACATGTATTTCTGTTAATTGTAGACACTAGTCAGTGGACTGATTTAAGTCAGCACTTGACTTTTTGTTTTCTGTGCTGTATACACTGATCTATTGACTTGGTTAATTCATTGCCTTATCAAATACTTGTCTGTGTATTGTGGACTGTGGTGAAAGTATGAATTGTTGGTCCATGTTTTCTTTGTTGCTTAAAAATTGATGTGATGATACATACTTTAAATTATCATGATTACCGGTATATTAATTGATATTTTAATCGCTTTTCTTTGATCTTTGTCCTTTCACAAACAGCTGGTTTGTGTTTTAATGTTTAATTCATATGTGTGATTCTTTGAAGATAAATGCAAAACTTTGTTTTTATAAATAATTGATATGATTTTGATGTTTTTGATAGGTTTGTGATACAGACTGCAGACCAGAGCCTCGTCAAGGACATTCCACAACATGTTGGCATAACTCTGTCATTGTATCAGGTGGTCTCAATGGTGACCTACAACCTTTAGCCTCCATTTACATAGTAAATTTAGAATCCGGTAAATGGACTGAATTTACAGTGAATGGAAATTTAAAGAAAAGGTAAGGACATATTTTCTTCTTACTATTGAACAAAAGAAGAATATAAAATTTATCTTTATTCAATGTTTATTCTATGTTTAAGTTATTCTGGTTATTATTAACATTGATAGCTTAACCTTCCAGTATTTATTTATGCAATACGAACAAGATGAAATGATTTGACATGTATTAATGTTGTTTAACATTGAATATTCAATGTGCATATAAGATAAAGGATATCCTACGTTTGTAAAATTCAGTCTACAAATATTGGTTGTAACAATATATACAAATTTTAAGATTTTTGATATTTTCTTTTTTGAATTATTTTTTAACCCAGGAATTTTTTTAAACAATAACAAATCTAATATATTTTACCTAAATAATCAGTCAGTGTCCTCCATCAGTATATAAACACATGTCTTTTATAAATGTTTGCTTTTTCAGGTTTTCTCACACAAGTCATGTTTTGGATGATTATCTCTTCTTGATTGGAGGTGTTAATACTGACCCACGACCACCAGGGGTCGCTATTATCCATCTCCCCTCACACCAGTGTATGGAGTTTCTTTTCCCTGTAAGTACTTTGTCAAATACAGAATATATTCGCTTTAACTTGACTGCTTTCTTTAATTCAGACACTTACCTCTTTGACATTGTACTAAAAGAACACTTTTATCCTTGATCAATTATCATTCCTCTGTGTGTACCTCTCTTTATACTATCAGATGATTTCGAATAAATCTAACTTCTTTATTCAATTGTTAATCTGTATCCTAACAGCCATTCATTTACATTTAGTTTCTCTTGACAAAATATAATTCATAAGAATCCAACAGACAAAGGTTACTTCACAATAATATCAAGTGATCAATCCTTGAAAATTGAAGAAGAAAAGCAGCCAAACACTCTACAACCACATATTCATTGTTATCAACACTGAAATATCTGACATGGAAATGTCACACTTTCTTTAATAGATTATAGTAAAGAAAGCCAAAATTCAACATACATGTACACACAAGAAAGTCGGACCTATACATATTTAATTTTGTTGAGGAATATGTCCTATATCACGCTATGTAAGATAAAGTTTGTCAATGGAACAAAGCCATGTTAGCAATCAATATCCATCTTACATACCTTTTTTATTCACACTTTACATCAAGTGATGTGGAAAGTAAACAATCAAATGACGGCACTTCCTAATTGTGATGTCGTGAATGTACATTTCTTGCTGAATTTCTCAAATTTCAATCGCTTCAAAAATTAAAAGTAATCGGCACATCGAAAAACTCTTTCATTTTAATCTTTCAGTATAAACAAAATACACTCTGATCATTCCAGTGCTGTCCTCAGATTTGAGATTTAACATTTGGATGCCATTTCTTACTTATTTGAAGCGATGCAAAGTACAGATAATATGGGAGAAAAAATCTCCAAGTCTCAGGTTTCACACCAATTTATAACCCCCAAGGGTGGTGTATATCCCTATCGTCCACACAAGTGTATGAACAAGTCTTATAATCTTTAATTTGTTCACTGCAATGAATTTTAATGAGCATTTTTCTTCTACATAACTCTTTTCAGTGCATAAAGTTGAAATAATTTTCTTTTTTCAAGTTGTTTATTTTTCTTTATTAAGCTATTGACATTATGGTGTTGACCTTGTAAGGACACAGTGATGGCTTTGCTTTAATCATTTCTCATACAGAAGTGAGAAAACTTGAGTCTTTCACTGAACTGTAGAGATATCAGAAATGGTAGACTTAATTGGAATTAAAGATCACTAAATCACTGACAAGACAAGTGCATTGTAATCCCACCTCAGAAACTAAACAACTTGTAGATAAACTTGGATTCTGCTTCTGTTTCTTTCCTCTATTTAAGACTTACAACTTTTTGATTATTTATCGCCTAATAAAGACATGACCTAAAGGTATGTCACATGTGATAGTTATGCCCTAGTCTTAGTGTCACATTTTGGCAGTACTGTTTCGCCACGTTTCTGATACCCGAATTAGCAAATTTTGGTTGGGTTATGCCTTGCTGACGCCATGCTTTTAGCCTTGCCGTTGCTACGTTTGCTATCTTCGTAACCATGTATCTTTACATAGCTAAACGTGGCAGCCAAATCGTGACACTATGACTGGGGCATAAAACATTTCTTTCTTTGTGATTTTGACTTAATATATAAACCATTGTATAATTTTCAGGAGCAGGAGAGTGAAAAGCTACTGATGTATCACAAGCACACAACAGTGGACATTGGTGGTGGACAATTTGTCATGTTTGGTGGCGGTGGAAATTGTTTTTCATTTGGAACCCATCTGAATGTTACACCAGTTGAAATTGATCTCCGAGATTGTCTGAAGAGAGCCAAACTAGAGTTTTATGAAAGAACTTTCTAGAAATATTTCTCATGCATGTGAAAGACATGCAAAAAGATAGCAGTTTTAATCTTTAAGCTCTATTTGAAAAGGCTTTGGTTTTGCGTAATTTTATGCCATAAGTAAGAAAAAGGGCAAGTGAAAAATAAAAAAGAAGCTTGATTTGTTTCCAATATTAACATAGGAGAATTGTTGTTGATGTACAACCTTTATATTACTACACCTTAATACATGTATTCTGTGATAAATAAATATAAGATGATACATAGATCTTATGTGGGTTCAAATTACACAACACTACACGTACACAATGGTTTCAAATACGGAAACAACACCCCTAAAGATGCAACTCGGTTGACAGTTTATTATGTCAATATGTTTCACACACCAGGTAGGCATCATCAGGATCCAAAACTTCACAATGTAATGTCTTTATATGCATGTACTATGTAACTGCGATCTGAACTCAAGACAATTTGAATATGTTTGAATATAGTGAATTTCTAGTCGTTCAATTCTTTGAAAAGTTTTTAATGAGACACAATAAATACACGTGTGAAATACACTCTAAAACACACTAAAAATACCTTGTTAATATACACACTTAAAAAACCTATAAAATATTCAAACAAAAACAAAAAGCTTATGTAACAACGATACAATGGTACAATGGTATACAAATGAATGCACTGTATAAGTCATAAAACTGAAATGCAATAGTGTTAAAACACAGAATTATTTATTTGTTGTACAAATTAATTTCCTTTAATAGAACCTTAATACATGCATATTTAAGGGTAAAATAATATGATCAATACAAAAATTACTGACACTAAATCTCTGTTTTCTGTAATTGTTTTCTCATTTTAAAATATATGATATGATTATGTGATTGAATTAAGAATTCATTTTTCAGAATAAATAAAGCAAATAAAAACCCCTTATGTAGTGTTTGTAATGTTTTTATGTTTATGTTATCATATATTCAACTCTTAGATGAAGATAAGGTACTTCATTATAGCTTAAATGGGGAAAATGTGACATTACGAAAATCTTCTTACACTACAAGGCCTAGTGCTTAATGTTATGGTATGTAATAATTATAGGGCATGGAGAACTAAGTTTGTTCAAAGCATGACCCTGGGGTTAAAGTATTCAATTTTCAAAAATTACTTAAAGCCCTATTTTAAATAGATGAATGTTAAGGCCCAATTTACCTCTTGTTATGGATGTTCTTATTCCCCTTTTCTAACATGCTCCCCAATACCAAGTATATCAAGTTAACAACCTGTGACTGTGTGCATAAATACATCGATTAAAGAGTACATACATACAAATGCAAAATATTCAGAAACTCTGGTAGTTACAATGTACTAATTTTCAGCACATCTTTACAAACAGCTTCTATTCTATTTCATCCCATCTTTATTTTGTTTGTTGATTGTTTCAATTTTTGGTTAAATTATGGCTTAATATCCCTTCAAGAGTATTTCACCGATATTGTGACAAAAGACCAAAGGAGAAAAACCAAATGATGGGACAGGGAGAAAAGTGGCGACAGAAACGAAAAGTCAAAGCAATAGGGACAGTTCAGAAAGGAGGATGAACCCATGCAGTGGCGTCTCTGCCTACTCTTCTATCAAACTTTAAATGGGGATATTTATCATGCAAGGGGGTTAAAAAAAATCCCTGTACACTGGAAAGCCAGCTATGCATCCCCTCCGAAGGACATGCTGATCTTTGCCTGGCCTCTACCCTTCAACCTGTCCCCACCAGCATAGCTCTCCATCAAACCTTTAAAAGTTGCAGAAAGGAGAGTTTAAGAGGAGCCTTGTGATAGTCATAATATTAATTTTTTGTTTCAATAAAATGTCTAAATGTCTACAGACTGAGAATGGTAATGCAGTTTAATGCTAGAAGGTATCAACCCAATTGATTTTGGGTAGTAGTAGGGAAGATATCAATCTAGGTGATTTTAGTGGTACATGTAGTAGCACAGGTAGATCATAACTTGGTAAATAACACATGGGGTACCTCCTAAACCTGTGGTAATAACGAAAGTATTGATCCAGGTGAGTTTGGGTAGTACAGTATTGAAGGTACCAATCCAGGTGATCTGGTAGAGTATAGTATTGAAGGTATCCATCCAGATCATTTTATATTGAGTATAGAATGGAAGGCAATGATCCAAAAGATTAAGGATACTGTAGTATGAAAAGCAATGATTCAGATGACTTTGGGTAAAATAATATGAAATGCATCGGCCTAGATGCTTTGGGAATTTTTGTAGTGAACACGAACTCCAGATGATTTTGGGTGGTATAGAATGCAAAGTATTGATCCAAATGATTTTGGGAAGTATAGTATAGAAGGCATCTATCTAGACGCGTTGGGAACATTAACTCCAGATTTTTTTTGGGTATATTCGTGATGTTTCCATTTTTAGTTAATAAATGTATATTTGATAAATTTTGCTGTGTGCGTCCAACGTTTTCTTATTGTTTGCCAATGTCTATGGACTTACGGCTTTAGAATACCGTCTTGGTTTTTCGATTTACTACTTTATAGAAGGCATCGATCTAGATGGTTTTGGGAAGTATAGTTCTGAAGGCATCAATACAGAGTCAGTTTTGGATAGTTCAGTGCGGAAAGCATTGATCTAGATTATTTTGGGTATTTTAGTATGGAAGGCATTGATCCAGATGATTTAAGATAGTTTAGTGCTGAAGCCATTGATCCATTGATCTTTGGCAGTATAATATGGATGGTGTCGATTCAGTTTACTTTGATTGGTACAGTATGGAAGGCATCAATCCAAATTACGCTGGGTAGTATAGTATGAAACGCATCTGAATCCAATTAATTTTTGATGGTATGGATCCAACGGATTTTAGGTGGTACATGTATACTACGGGAATTATCGACCCAGATAACTTTGGACAGAATAGCATGGAAGGTATCGATATAGATGAATTGGGGTTGAATATAATGGAAAATATAGATCCAGGGGATTTTGAGTTGTATAATATGGAAGGATTAGATCAAGAGGATTTTGGGTTGTATAGTATTGAAGGAGTCGATACCAAAGCTATGGTCATTTCATATGTTTGAAGCTAGTTTTAAGGACAATGTCTTTAGTTCCGCTGTTCATATGAGTAAACAGATAATTTATCAAAAAAAGGTGACAGAATGAAACCTTTTTAAATGTGATTGCATGTGTCATTTGTCAATGTATTTTTTTATTCGAATGAGATGCCGTTGGTTGGATTCAAACTAAACTGTATTTGTTACTTATGTTACCAAGCTTTGCAAGTACAAAATCCAGATGACTCTTGGGAGTATAGTATAGAAACCATTGGACCACATGACTTTGGGTAGAATACCATTGAAAGTATCGACCCAGATAACTTTGGGTAGTATACTATAAAAGGTGTCAATCCAGATAGTTTTGGGTAGTAAAGTATGGAAAGCATCGATCCAGGAAATTTTGGGTAGTATAGTTTGGATCGTATTGATGCAGATGATTTTGGATAGCAAATTATTGAAGGTATAGATGTAGTTGAATTTCGGTAGTATAGTATGGAAAGCATCGATCCAGGTAATTTCGGTAGTATAGTTTGGATCGTATTTATTGATCCAGATGAATTGTGGGTAGTATAGTTTGGATAGTATTTATTGATCCAGATGAATTGTGGGTAGTATAGTTTGGATCGTATTGATCCAGATGATTTTGGATAGCAAATTTTGAAGGTATCTATGCAGATGATTTTGGGTAGTAAATATTTGAAGGTGACGTTCTAGATGATTTTTGTAGTATATTATGGAAGGCACCGATCCATATGACTTTTGGTATTATAGTATGGAAAGCACCGATCCAAATGACGTTGATAAGCATAGTATGGAGTGCATCGATTCAGATGAGTTTGGGTAGAATAGCATGGAAGGAGTCGATCCAGAGGATGCTTGGGTAATATATAGTACGCAAGCTATGGCTTCTTCATATGTTCGAAGCTCGAACTAAAGACGATCTTTGTTAATATTAGTAAACCAGTATTTATCAAAAATGCGAAATATGGAATCCTTTTATAATGGGGTTGTGTTAATGTATAATTTTACTCGAAGGAGATGGTTGGCGTTGGATTCATACCAAACTGTATTTGTTACTTATGTAACCAAGATTTGCAAGTTAAAAATTGCAAACTGAAATACGCCAACAATAAATATGTCTATAAGAGGAAAGAACCAATACTCTTTGTGAGATAACCTCGCCCCGCATTCAGGTCTAGCTACCAAGCATCCCCGTCATCAATAGACGAAAGTTTATTGCAAACTAAAAACTTCAATGAGTTATGGTTTTATACTGAAAGTCAGTGTCACCTTACGGGAAAATGATTGATTTCAAGCCAAACATGATTTGTTTGTTTTCTGTTTTAAAACAACAGCAATTTGTTTCTCGAAATATACTGAATAGAAAACTTAAAGGCCATTTAGACGTTACACTAGCAGACGTTTAATGCCATATTTTAGTATTTTTCTTACTGTTTCGTGCTTGGTGACCGTTCTATGTCGGTCTGCATGGATAAATAGATATTAGGATGTTTGACGTCAATTTATTTCCTTTTATTCTGGTGCTGAATTGTTTAATGCGGATATTGTTGGTTTGTTAATGTATCTTGTTTTGTCTATTCTACTCATCCTGTTTGTTACTGTTGATTAAAACCAGTAAATGTAAAATGTTAATTAAGAGAAGGGATTGAAGTGGTTTTACTCTTTTTAAACTGTGACCTTAGCAAACGCGTGGTGGCCCAGTGGTAAGGGCGTTCGCTGCGTGCTGGTAGACTGGTGCTAAAATCCCAGGTCAATGGATCAAACCCCGGTCGCGTCAACACCTTAGACGTTAAAATTAGGCAATCTTCTCGTTTCCTGCTAAGCGCTCAGCATTACTGGGTAGTAGGAGGACCGGTTGGCTCAGTGTCAGGATAATATGACCGAGTGAGGTATCATGTCAATGTGTCTGCGGTGTGATATTTCAGTGAGACATCACTATAAAGTCGCCATAAGTTCGTACTGTCACAAGCAAACGTCGTCTTGATATAACCTATAGAGGAGTTAAAGGGGCACAAAACCCCAATAAACAAACGTTTATTTATAATGTATTCTATTTCACAAAATCCACATTTAATTACAATATTTTGATTTCTTTTCAATATAATGTAGAATATATCTAATTTTGTCCTATAATTTGATGTTTTATGTCCAAATATTGAATGAATAACTGAGAAAACATAGTCCGAGTGACGTTTGACTCCTGACACTGTCCTTTTCGTATGCACATAAAAAACATTTTTTTCAAAACGGTTTTCACAACAACAACAGCAATAAAATTCACCTAAAAGTAAAACACTTACAAATACTGCTTCAAATTTGACAGAACTTGCGGTAGATATTCCTTCTTATGGTCTTCTTTCAGATTTGTGTCTGACGTTGCCGAATTTCATCATGGTCGCCATTGCTTCTGATTATCTGAGGTATTTTCTTGCAAAGAACTTACTTGTGTCCGACGTTGCCAAACTACACACAATATGGCTTCCGTTGCTTCTGATTGTCTAAGGCATTTTCGACTTCTAGTCAAGAGCCATTGATCAGATTCTCACAAATCTTCGTGTAAATGTTCCTTGCATAACCCCCTTCCGAATTTGTGTCTGGTGTTGCCGAACTCTATTAATATGACCGCCATAACCTTTAACTTGGCAACACCTTGTTGACGTCTTGTCAAGAACCGATGGTCAGGCTTGCATAAAACTTGATGTAGATACTCCTTATATGGCCCCTTTTCAGATGTGTGTCCAACGTTGTCGAACTCCTTCTAATAGCCATGGCCAATGACACCTGATTGGCTGAGGCCTTTTCAATTTCTGGTCAAAAAGCGTTCTTCATGTTTTTAAAATATTTTCTGCAGATGATCCTTACATGGTCCCCTTTTAGATTTGTGTCCGACGTTGCTTAAACTCAATTAATGATCAATATGTTGCCGTTGCTTTTCATAAGCTGAGGCTTTTCGACTTCTTGTCAAAAACAATATGTCTGATTTTCATGAAACTTGATTTAGATGTTTCCCTTGCATTAAAATTGGTGTTTGGTGTTGCAAAACTTCACCTGATATGGCCACAGTGGCATCTGATTTGCTGAGACATTTTTCGACTTCTTATAAAACACTGTTAGGGTTGCTTTCACAATACATGTTTTAGATTTTCTTGATTTCCTTTAAGAATTGTGTCCAAACATGGTGGTGGCCATGACTTCTGATTGGCTGGTGCCCTTTTCACCTCATTTCAAGAACATTTTATTCCAATATTGCAGTCGTGGTCTCTTATTGAGCAAGACTTTTTTCTAGTTTTACTCATGAATTGCTGGTCTGTTTCATTTTTGTTTCATGAAACTCTTTACAGATGCTTTTTGCATACAACAAACATATCAAGTTAACAACCTCGTGTACACACAAAATGAAAAAGAAGTTATAGAAAAAAGAAAATTTGCAAATTTCTGGAGGGGCAAACGTCCAGTGGGTGGAGCTGCGGTGATGTGCTATGGAAAGCCTTTTTGATATATATATATCTTTTCTACTCAAGTCAATTTTTACACTGACTTTCAAGTGCAAAAACTTATTTATTTCATTGAAGTGTAATCTTTTCTTTATACACACTCCGGTACGATGAAAGCATATTATGTTACAGTACTTCAATAAAACGAAATATTCATAATAGCGCTAATGTTAGATGCTCTGTCATAAAATTAATATTTTTGATAAGAACGTTAGATACCAGATTTCAAGCCAGCACAATATTGAAAGACCCGCCTCATGATCGACTATAATCTCTCATTCGTATGCAGATGTAGTTAGGTTGGACGGTGGTATTGTTCAAATTAAGCATTAATACCAGTTAAATGGCCTGTAATTCTCGTGCACGCGCCTATAAGCCGTGGCACAGTTCACTATTTCTAAGCATAGGTAAAATCGTATCCTGATACAACTATATCACTGAACGAGCTCTGCCCGATAATATAAACATAAAAAAGCAACACTTTCTAAATATCTGTCCCGAGCAATACCCACGTGAAGACGACTTGGAGATGTTGTCTAAAAATCAACACTTGTCCGAGTCATTTATAATTCGCTCCGAATTATAACTTTTTTGTTATTTTTGAAATTTGGTAACTTGGTGAAGATACGTGAGCTTCAGGTTTAATTCAACGAAAAGTTACTCATCATTTTGAAAATAATTAACAAAAAAAAGAAGCAAAGTTAACTATTCGTTATAGTGTGTATGGACAGATATATTTACTAGTATGGTATGTGGTGTATGTAACTAACTGTAACAGAGGCGTATATAGTACTCTTCTCATATGCCTCTGACTGTAACAACTATTGCACTTTTAATTATAAATGGTAGACTCTATCAAAATGGCTTTTAGTTTCATTTTACATTTCTAAAAATGAACATGAAAAAAATTAAAATCATTTCAATTTTCCATTTCTATATAGGCACACGGATTGTGGTGGCACTGAGTGCACGTGTTTTCCGGATCAGTCATATCATTTGTTGATTTATTCGATCCCAGTATGCCACCTGGCGGAAGATGTCGATAAAGATGGCCGCTAAGAAACCCGCGTAGACAAGAATGACACGTAAAACTAACCATAAGTAGAATGGAGGAATCAGAACGTTCCCCGTCATCTACAATGAATCAAGAACAGGTTCTTCAATTATTTTACTTGAAAAGTATATCTTGTCAGACCTAAATATGAAGGGAATATGTTTTATGGTTTCGATTTCGTTATCGAAAGTGCGACCGGTCTGTTTATTGTTGACATGCCCTCATTTGTACTTTTGTAGTAACTTTTAATGTTATAACTACATAACTGGAGTGACAATAAGCAAGCCACGAAAGACGAACACAGTGATTGAGTAATCAACCAAAAAACCTAACCATTTACTTGACTCATTTTCAATAGGACGTAATATGAATCCGGGTGGTTTCGCACAAATGCAAGTTCGCACTGAGTGGTTTCGGCCCGAGTCTTTCGTACTAAATATTAAAGTATATATATGTAAGTGCACAAGACTCCCAATTTTATTGTTGTTTTTTTTTTTTTTTACTTTTTATGGTGATATATGATAACAAATAGTATTGTTTTATAGTAATTGACCATTCATTTGACAGTCAAACCACAGGCGCTTGAAGTTCTATCAATCAATAAATCATGTTGTCAAAGTCTTGTTTACTATCTTATATATACAGTGGAGCCTCGTTAATCCAGCCACCTCCGTTCCAAGCCCAAAGTGGCTGGATAGTGAGGCGGCTGGATTACAGAGTCAAACATATTTTCTTCAAAAATCTTCACCCGTTTTTATGAAATAAAGAACTATTATTGCTTATGGATATGCTGTTGTTATATCAGTCTTATTTTACAAACACAATTGAGATTAAATTAAACATTTTATTGATATGATTCCACTCATCTTGTTTATATATTTAATATTTCATTTTTTACACATTATTATTAAATATAGAATATATGTGTGATTAAATTTTTACATGTTAAATAGTCTAATTTTGTTGTTTTGGTCAGGAACTTTCAATACTAGGAAACATTAAATTGTATAGTGACTGTCATAGAAATGCAACAAGAATTACTGTTAATCCACGACGAATAAACCGCTTCAATAAATATACGGAACATGATCAC